>JAVXUP010003896.1:0-49311 GCA_033070095.1 Escallonia herrerae | reverse complement strand
CTTTTTTTTTTAATCCTTTTTTACTTGTATGATACGTCAATTATTTATTTGGATATCCTTGTTTACCCCTATTTTTAATTCTTTATAATGATTTATTACTAGAAAATTCATGGATGTAATTTGCCCAATTTTTATAAACACTCTAAATCTAGTAGAACAATTCTAGCGCTTTTAAAACTCTACCTAATCAATAAACATACATACAATGGCTTAGGGTTCGTTTGGCAAAAAAAAAATTCGGTTTTTAGTTTAAAGAGCAGCTTAATTTTTTTTTTTTTATAAAAACAAGTGAGTGTTTGATAACCCCCTTTTTTTTGGTGTTTGGTAACCCTTTTTATTTTGACTTTTTTTTTGTGGTTTGCGGTGGCGGTGGTGGGGCGTAGCGGTGGTCGACGGCCGAAGGTGGCTGCCGGCAGTCATCGGCGGTGGTGGCCAGCGGCCGGAGGTGGCTGCCGGCAATCTCCGGCAGTGGTTGCCGGCAGCCGAAGGTGGCTGCCGATAGTCTCTGGCAGTGGTCGCCGGCGGCCGGAGGAGGCTGCCGACAGTCTCCGGCGGTGGCTGCCGGCGGCCGGAGGTGGCTGTCGGTGGTCGCCGGCGGCCGGAGGTGGTTGTCGGCAGTCTCCGGCGGCCAGAGGTGGTTGTCGGCAGTCTCCGGCGGCCAGAGGTGGCTGCCGGCAGTCTCCGGCGGTGGTCGCCGGCGGCCAGAGGAGGCTGCCGGCAGTCTCCGGCGGTGGTCGCCGGCGGCCAGAGGTGGCTGCCGGCAGTCTCCGACGGTGGCTGCCGGTGGTGGTGGTGGTCTAAAAAAAAAACCAGTTTTTGGAGTTTTTTTTTACTCTTCAGTTTAAAAACTGATTTTTTAAATTGAAAAAAAAATGGTTCCCAACGCTCCTTTTTTTTCAATTTTTAAAACTGAAAAAAAAGAGACAAAAAAAGAGTGTCAAACCTACCCTTAATTTCAATTATATTCATAGACGTGTTTTCTATTTGCCATAATGGAGAATCTCCCTATTTGAATTCTTATATTAATTATTAGTGCAATTTTTATATTAAAACTCAAAAAATATTAAATAAAGGAGCTAAGAGTAGTAAATATAAGCACTTCCTAATACCAAATACAACAAAACTTCCTCTTTGCAAATGACTACTTTTTCTTTTTTTTTGAAAAAATTATGGCTGTTATCTAGGTTCAAAGAATCTTCCTCCTACTCTTATACAGCGATAATAAATGGTTATTAAATATTTATAATGACTTTTATTTACTGACACTAAAAAATTACTGTTGAAAATTATCACTAAAAGTTTTAGCAGAAAAGTTACTAGAAATAATTAGTGATTATTAGTTGTCACTATATATAAGGGTTGGAAGAAAATTCTTACAACTCGATTAATAGTCTATATATATATATATATATATATATATATATATATATATATATATATGGGTCGCGATTCATTACTAGCGCTAGCACGTTGTTAGCGCTGTTTTTTCGTCCGCTACATAATGTAGCGGACGATAACTTACCGTTCGCTACATTATGTAGCGGACGGTGCTAGCACTGCTAGCGCTAGTAACGGATCAGCTCTCTATATATATATATATATTTTTTAAGCTTTAACACCCGGGCAACTTTATAATATCAAGCAAGTCCACTCAAGGGCTATGGGTTGTGCCCTTCCCGACATTCAATTGTCATTTCAATTCATCCATGCTTGGTAGCTACCTACCCCCAAGGGTCTCAGTTCTTATGCATATATGGTGTTAAAGCAATGATATATACGTTTTAAGCTCGATTTTTGACGGCTTTAATTTTTGAAACATCTAATTATTTAATTAACAGTTAACACATGGGATTAAAGATTCTAATTTTATGGCTGGTCGGAATATATCTATTTGCTTAGGCGCATGCTCGAGCAATTTCGTCACTCGGCATTATTTTTCATCTCATAACAATTAATTATCATAGTTGTCCATGACGTACTTTGTTTTAAGTAATAGCCCAGTGGCTAAAATAATAATAGCACGCATGATGTGTACGGTCCATGAGAGCTATTCCAAGGCCTTTCACGACAATCAAAATCTAAGCAGACCCGAATGGCAGTGACTTTTTTTTTTTCCTTTTTATAAACAAGAAAACTGCATTGAAATGGCAGTTGACTTGAACCTATCCGGAACACGGTTTCTTGCGTGTAAGTAACAGCCGAAAAGTTGACCTAGCAAAGTCATCTCTCTCTCTCTCTCTCTCACGCACAGAGAGGAAATCACTTCGTTTTGGTTCTGCATGAATGCAAGTCTTTGTCGATCTTGATAGTTATGAAATACATTTCACCTTTGATCCGTTAAATAATCATCTTTTTGGTAAATAGTAGAAGCATTTTATGGTAAGGATTTTGTAAAGCCCTTCTAGATGTTTGGCAGTTCAAGAAACTACATAATAACCTTAACACTTAAGTTAAAAACTGTTTAAATCAGCAAAGTTAAGACATCAGTGAAGTTATATATATATATATAGGGAGCTGATCCGTTGATAGCGCTAGCAAAATGGGAGATCTTGCTAGCGCGATCTGACCGTCCATCCCGAAGGGATGGACGGCCCAGATCGCGTATTTTTGCGGCGCTGTCAGCAGTCCGCTACACAGTGTAGCGGACCATCCTTTTTACCATTTTGCCCCTGCACCCCCTCCGCTACACTGTCTAGCGGAGCACATAATTGGGCCCACGTTGACAGCCAAAATGTCGTCCGCTAGACAGTGTAGCGGACGACTGACACAGTCAACACGACTGTTACTTTGTCATTATCTTACCGTCCGCTAGACAGTGTAGCGGACCGTTTTTCCCTTTCTTTACTCCGAAACCCTTATTCATTCCTTCTAAACTGCTATTCATTCCTTCTTCTCACAATTCTTCTAGCGGTGTTGGCAAGTAGATCGGCGCAATTTCTTCTCAAGAAATCCTTTATTCGACGAATCAATCACGTAACTTCACAAACCAATCCTTTATTTGTTCATAATCTAGAGTTGTTATCGCGGCTTATGCATGATTTTGAATGTGTGCGAAACGCTGCATTGTGCTAGCGTTTGTCAATGTATCTATACATATATATAGATTATATATGTGTATTGCGTATTATTTGTTCATGTGATTTCACTTGTAAAATCCCATTCCCGTGTCTGTTTGTATCTATGTACATTGCATATACACAGCATGTGAACTTATGTGAGTATTATCTGATCACATGCTAGCGTTGACTGTGCTAGCGTTGTATGTTTGAGAATGTTTACGCTTCCAACCTTGCCGTTTTGCATAATTTCAGTTGCGAAAAATGGATTTCAACCCTGGACCAGAAGATCCGTCCGTATTATACGACCAAGCAAACCATATCAGTACGCTCATATGGGATGGTGGAGTAAGATAGTTATTTTATCAACTTTGTTATTCTTGGGAACGTTGTATATCGTTTAATTTGCTTTAATTGTATTTATTAATTCGTAGGAAAGAGCACTTCTCAACACGGTAGAAGTATCCGATAATTTTAAAGAATGGAAATTGAACAGAACCCAGAAAAGATTACTGCGTGGGATTGGGTTTGGGATTTTCACGCGTGGGCAGATCTTTCAACAACTTGACCGGCACTTAATAGGTGCCCTTGTTGAAAGGTGGAGAAGTGAAACGAATACGTTTCACTTCCCTCTCGGAGAGCTGACAATTACCCTAGAAGATGTAGGGTTCATCTTAGGGTTACCGGTGACGGGGCGGCCGGTAATAGCTCCTCCGTCGGAAGCAACGAATAAGAGGACCGCTAGGGACTTCTTTACTTCGATACCCCAGGATCAATTTAGCACTGGGGGTATCAAGTTGAAATGGTTGGTAGATACCTACAAGGTTCTGCCGGATAACTACACGGATCAGATGCTTGTGCTGTACACACAAGCTTTCCTCTTGTGGGTGATGGGGGCAATTCTGTTCCCAACAACGTCGAAGAATACCGTCAGCGTCAAATATTTACCGTTGTTGGGTAACCTGCTGGAGGTTGGGGATTATGCCTGGGGAGCCGCAACTCTTGCGTACCTCTACCGAGCATTGCACAAGGCAACGAGGCCCGACTCCAAAGCGATATGTGCATGTCTCTCGCTATTGCAGGTATATCATACAATTCTTGATTACTCGCTCGTTTCTTTTTTTTTGGGTTGAATTGACAATAAAATTTGACGATACTTTATTTAATTTGTCTTTGCTCTCAGGTGTGGTCTTATGAACACCTTGCTACCGGCGCACCCACGCGTAGGGACGGAACCGATAATGTGTGGCCTCGGTTGTGCGCCTGGGAGTACAGTCGGAAGGACAGCCACTACCAGAGGAGAGACGATCCCCATCACAACATTACGTACTATCGGGGGGAGCTCGACTCGTTATCTCCTGGCCAGATGCGATGGGCACCGTACAAACATTTGGCGCGACGGGTGGGAGAGTCGTTCGTCTTCACGCTCTCTGGGTTACAACGCACACCCCTGATCCACTTCGAGGTCGCAGAGTGGCAGCTGCCAGATCGCGCCATGCGCCATTTTGAGTGCCTGCAGGGGTTGCCAGCAGGCGCGCCGGATATGAGGCTTAACAGGAACCCACCGGGTGTCCCTCGGTTTGGCAAGGCAAATGCGCACGACTTGTGCGCACGAGAACTTGAGGTTTGGGATTCCTAGCAGGACACGCTGGCGGCCATTGTGTCGGAGCCTGACCCCGTGATCAGTATTGAACAGTACAATGGGTGGTACTACCGCATCACCCGGAGGAGAGTAGCTCCAGTAAGGTTTGAACGCGGGGAGAAGTACCACCCTAGGGGTCAGATCGATGAGCACATGGCATACAATCTGGTAAGTTGGCCAATAAGTGCTTTAATTGAACTTGATGATTCTAACTGTGTATGAGGTTTCTTATTTATTATCTCTCTGGATGTAGGTTAATGCCTCATTCGCCTTCTTCCAGAAGTTGCGCGAGCGGAAGGATTTGGTGGATGCAATGGGCGAGGAGCTTCGCCAACAGGCTGATGCGTTGGCGTATGGCTGCGGGAATTTTTTACACCAAGCATCGGGCCAGCCTTCCGGCGTCAGCGCGGGAATGGGTTATCCGGGGTGGCAGCCCCCATATGTGAGCGAGGGATACACCGATCCCTCGGGACAGACTTCGGGAGTGAGCCAGGGATATGGTGGTCCATCTGTGCCGGGAATGGGTGGTGATTGGGGACAGCCAAGCACCATGGGCCAGGCTCAAGCGCCGTGGGAAGACTACAGTGTGCCCTCCTTCTCTTTGCTATTGGACTCGGAACCCCAACCCTTCTCTCAGAGTCAAGTCACGCAAGACTGGGGTTTCGGACACATCAGTCTGTCGGAGACACTGCCTATTGTCCCATGGGCAGGACCATCTACTGCCGAAGGAGGGCAATATCCCCCGGTCGACCCCCCGGAAGGAGTGCAATATCCCCCCGTCGACCCCCGAGGGCAATATCGCAAAGGGCATCCAGTGAAGCCCCTAAAGCCGCATAAATGCCAAATAATCACAGAGCGTTATTTTAGCGGCTTCCCCCGGGACAAAGCGTTGTATAGTGTGAATCATCCGGAGGGCATGGATTACACTTGCGAGTGGGGAGAAATGGCCTCCCTGGCTCCGGGGAGTTGGTTAGACAACGGTGTCATCTCCACATACGTGGAGATTCTGAAGGAAAGGGGTCGGGAGCGGCTGAACGAGTACCCGGCCATTTTTTTGGTTGATGCCTTTTTTCATAGCCTCCTAGTGTCTGAATGGCATGAGTGGGTCGAGCAAAGGCGGAAGAAAAAGTTGGGCCAGTGGAGACCGTCCGCTAACCTACGAGCGTATCTTGCTAGGGATAGTCCAGTGAGCGCAAGTGTTGCCGACGTGTTTCTAATCCCATTTTTAGGGGAAAGCCACTGGTACTTGGTTTGCTACGAACCGGTGGAGAAAGTCGTATCGGTGATCGACAGTCTCCACGACGATACCGCCTTTATGCCTGTGCTGCAGATGTACAAAGCCCAGTTGGATTCAATGGTAATATTACGATTGTTGTTTAACAGTTATTGTAACTTGGCATAAATGTTATAACTCGTGTCTTACGCCGTTTTATGTTTCTTGCAGAATATATTTTGTGCAATGGTCAATGGTGTTCGTGGTAACCCTGTACCGGCGCGGCCAAAGCTCGATTGGCGACTGAAGAAGAGGAGGCCCAAGCAACGTAACACTTCGGACTGCGGCGTTTTCCTTTGCATGTACATGGATTACATTTGCCGGTCCGAGAGCCTCAAGGCGGCGGTGTGGAGCCAAGCAGAAGTAGACACCTTTAGATATAGAATGGCTTGGCAAATTATGAAAGGCCGGCCTAGAGCGGTTACGTGTATTGTAAATCCGGCAAATGCCGAGAATCCCTCCCAACATGATTCCCCCCGTTGACATTGTACCATTACACTTTATTTTTTTTTTAATAAACTATGAATATTTAGAAAGCTCTCATTGATTTGTGTTGAAGATTATTGATTGATTATTTTGTCTGATTTCCGTTGAAGATGATTTGAGTTTGGTTTTTTTGGCTCTCACTGAGAATGATTGAAAAGCAAAATCTGTCTGTTAGACAATGTCGCGGACAGTGGGGGAAGTGAATTTTCTAAGTGTGGGGGAAGTGAATTTTCTAAGTGTTGGGTTAAGACAATCTGCTGGTCTGTCCGCTAGACAATGTCGCGGACGGTGGGGGTGGGGAAAATTTTGGAAGACATTCTGCTGGTCCGTCCGCTAGACAATGTCGCGGACGGTGGGGGTGGGGAAAATTTTGGAAGGCATTCTGCTGGCCCGTCCGCTAGACAATGTCGCGGACGGTGGGGGAAGTGAATTTTCTAAGTGTTGGGTTAAGACAATCTGCTGGTCCGTCCGCTAGACAATGTCGCGGACGATGTGGGTGGGGAAAATTTTGGAAGGCATTCTGCTGGCCCGTCCGCTAGACAATGTCGCGGACGGTGGGGGAAGTGAATTTTCTAAGTGTTGGGTTAAGACAATCTGCTGGTCCGTCCGCTAGACAATATCGCGGACGGTGGGGTGGGGAAAAAGGCATTCTGCTGGCCCGTCCGCTAGACAATATCGCGGACGGTGAGGGTGGGGAAAATTTTCGAAGGTATTTTCTTGGCCCGTCCGCTAGACACAATGTAGCGTTATGCAGTTTTAATAAATTGGCGTCCGAAGACAATGTATCTCAAACGGCACAATTAAGCGAGAAAAAATTTGGAAACATAATGAACATGTATACAATAAATTTGGTTATTATTAATAAATTAGGGTTCACATTGGGGGAAATAAATTTTTTCACAAGCGCTCCGATCAAAGATTACAACTTGAAAATCCCACCACCCAAGGTGTTCAAACACTACAAAGTCCCCGAGTTCGAGGCCATGCTGGCGCACGAAGACGTTCCAACCCTCTGCGAATTGCTTTTTTTGGGGTCGGCCGGGCTTCAGCTTGATTTCAACCTGCCAGGCCCCCTTGCGGCTATATAATCTTGAACTGTCATGAATTGTTGTAAATTGATTGGTAAAGGCTTCCGGTATGTCCTAACAAACACAATACAAAAAATAGGTTAGTTTTTAACCAAAAGATCAAACTTTTAACACACGAAAATACAGAGAAAGAGGGATGGGCTACAAGTTCATTCTCAAATCCCGGCATCATGACTTTGAAAAAGTGTTTGCCTGCTAGGTGCAAGTTGCCAATAAAATCGTAGGTGGTCTCCGATCCAGAAGCCATCGAGGTCGGCGATGAGGGGAGGACGGTGGTGTCGCCGTAGATGGGGTAGTGGCTTGGGTTAGATGTTCGAGAGAGAGAGAGAGAGAGTATAGCGGACTGATAAAAGCTGTTGCCCGTTTTGATTAATATGTACAGTAGGATAGAGGTCCGCTACATTGTATAGCGGACATAAATGAAAACCAAAAGTTTTTCTGCGATGACGTCCGCTACATTGTATAGCGGACATAAATGAAGACCAAAAGTTTTTCTGCGATGACGTCCGCTACATTGTATAGCGGACATAAATGATGTCCAAAAGTTTTTCTGCGATGACGTCCGCTACATTGTATAGCGGACATAAATGATAACCAAAAAATTAGGACTATGCATATCCGTCCGCTACATCAGAAATCGTTACATCAGAAAAAATAATTCCGGTATTCGGTTGAAAAATTATTAGAAAAAATTATTACAAATGTCAAACTTATACAAAAAATTAAAGGTCCACTGCAGCTTGTCCGTCCTCATCTTCGGCGTCATCTTCTGCCCCATCTTGCAAACCCCCGGGACTTATCCCCAGTGCCTTGTAATGGTTCCGCTTGTCGTGGTCGGTCATTTTGTTGCACAATGCACACCTTCGCAGCTTTTTAGGTTGAGTTGCCGTTTCAATTGAGCTTTTCATCCGCGTAGATCTCTTGCGGCCTTTCGTTTGCGATATAATTGGATCCAACGGCCGGATATCATTGTCGCCTTCCTCCCCCGGCTCGTCATCTTCGATTCCGTCGTAGGCTCGGTGTCAACCGCATTGGTGACTGAAGCTGCTTCCAACTGGTCGACGATGGGCTCTTGCTGCTGAGCTACATCGAGGAGATGTTTATAACCGACCATTGTAGCAGCAGCCTTTACGGACAAACGGGTGAACATCGTCACCAGATGATTATACCGCAACGTCTCTGATTCTTCAAAGTCAGTATACGGGTGCTCCGGAAAGGAAATGGTACCGTGCAACCTGTTTGCACCTTTCGTCCACCGTGGCAAGACGTATTTATCGGGGATTGTCCTGATATTCTTCTGGGTGAAAAACCGCAGAATGTGTCTACACAGGATGCCATGGAACTCAAACTTCTTGCAAACACACGTCACCGAGTCCGTCAATGTGTCGTGGCTCACCGTATAAATTCTGCGCAGCTTCTCAGGGACGAGGTCATTCACGAGCGAATAAACCTTGTACTCACGCGTAGACATTTCTGCCACCTTGTTTATACTGTATCGTCCCGATTTTCGCAGCTCTACTTGGTATAGCAAGAAGATCTCCTTCGTATAGACTTTGGCACCGTTCAGCTCCAGCGGGGTCTCTAGCAACCTTCTCCTTTGTTTGTACGTTGTTGCAAAGTCGGCAGCCCTTTCTTTTACGAACAACGAAGCTACCGCTTTTTGTGCGGATGCAACGAAAGTCTTCAAATTGGTAGCTGTACCCACATAACTATCGAACGTGGCATTCATAGATTCACTCCTGCCCGTCGTTTTCATGCCCGCTGAAAAATACCTCCTCGTGTAAACGCCAATCCATTGCTCTTTGCGCTCGTACAAGTGCCGGAGCCACTCGTTGTCTTGCAATGAGTAATCCCGAACAAGCTTTTCCCACCTCTCCTCGAATTCCTCAATCGTTAATGACTTGGTAATGCACTTGTCAAAATCCTGTTTAAAGTCTGGATACTTTGCGTACACGTGATGCAGACGTTCAGGGTATTTGTTGCTTATGTGCCAAGTGCACAAGTTGTGCCGGGTGTCTGGGAAGACGGTCGCAATAGCCTTCTTCATTGCCAAATCTTGATCGGTGATGATCACTTTGGGTGCTTTGAAGTTCATTGCTTCCAGCCACGTCCTAAACAACCATACAAAAGAACCCTCGCTCTCGTCCCTTAACAAGGCGAACCCGAACAGGATGGAGTGATAATGATGATTGACGCCGGTGAAAGGAGCGAACGGCATCGAGTACTTGTTGGTACGGTATGTGGTGTCGAAAGTCACGACATCCCCAAAATGCTTATAAGCTAGCCTCGAACGACCGTCGACCCAAAAAATTGTACTAACTCGATGCTCGTCGTCAAGTTTATAGTCGAAGGTAAACTGCGGGTCCTCCATCTGCATCCGTTTCAATAGGCTCATTGTCGATTGCGCATCATTGAGGTCATACGCGGCTCGTCTATGGGTTCGGACCGCGTTACGAACGTCTGTCGTGTTAAAGTTTAAATTTTGAATTCCCCCAGCCTGTTCAGCAAGAACATTAACAATCTCAGTAGGTCCAATTCGCGCATTGCTCATTGTGTGAATTAGGCTCCTCGCGACCTTACCCATCTTCTTGTGTTGATGCATCTGACTCACCTTAGAAGGAGTTACTAACGGGTGATTGTGTGCCAGTTCCAGGCTGGTAATAAGCCAATGATCATGATTGGCTTTGTAGCTTACGAACATCTTGACCTGGCAATTTGTGCGCTCAAAGCAGTCCCGTCTTCTACGCGAATATCCTATTTCGTCATCACTGTCATCATTGCCTACGCGTGTCTCATTTTGCTGTGGATTTCTGCCCCTATGACACTCGTATAAGCGAGAGCATATCTTTTTTGTTACGTTGCTTGTTCTTGTAGTCTTTATTCTAATGCCAAAACCAACCCTCAATGAATACGCTCGAAAACATTCTTCAGCTTCTTCCAATGTTTGAAACGTTCGTCCTAGATACGGATCACTAGCATCTACGGGGACGTTGGAGCTCGACACGAAATCAGACATTGTGAAACAAGACCTGTGTAGAAATAGACTACGCTTAACAATCAAATGGCATTTCTAACTGAAAATATTACCTAAAAATTACAGTGGGCGAATAGACCAATTTAGGATGACAAACATACCGTATGCATAACCCCTGAAAGTGTCTCCAAATTAACAATTATTAATTTACTGAACATAACAAATCAAAATTACTAAGATAAATAGACGAATTCATCATGCCAAAAAATCGAATTAAACTATAATTTTATTTAGAGTTTACAAATTACACCTTTTTTATGAACATCATGTCTAGAACATCACAAATTGAAGAATAGAGTGACAAATTTCTAGAACATCAAAAAAAATCTATACGTTTTTGTCCGAACAAAATAAAATTATATTTTACCATTCAATCCATAAAGAAAACTTCACCATTCGCAAACTTACCTTACTTGAGTGAAGCTAAGTTTTACTCGAAGCTTGAAGGGAGCTGAAAATTGTAGCGAGTCCGAAGGAGGAGAAGAAAATTGTAGCCGAAGGAGCTTGAGGAATTCCGACAACCCGTCGTGTGTAGAAATAAAGGTACAAACACGTAGTAATGTGTTGACTGTGTCAGTCGTCCGCTACACTGTCTAGCGGACGAGATTTTGGCTGTCAACGTGGGCCCAATTATGTGCTCCGCTAGACAGTGTAGCGGAGGGGGTGGAGGGGCAAAATGGTAAAAAGGATGGTCCGCTACACTGTGTAGCGGACTGCTGACAGCGCCGCAAAAATACGCGATCTGGGCCGTCCATCCCTTCGGGATGGACGGTCAGATCGCGCTAGCAAGATCTCCCATTTTGCTAGCGTTATCAACGGATCAGCTCCCATATATATATATATATATATATATATATATATATATATATATATATATATATATATATATATATATATATCAGGAGGATTTCATTTCACAGATAATTTGTGTTTTTGCTTTGCAAGCAAATAGAGCTAGTGAGACTACTTTAGGGAGTAGTTACTTGCTTTTTAAGATATTCTCTCAAGAATGACAAACGGTACTAACATACCAAATGTAACATAAGATCAGCCTAACTGATACACTAATCGCCTATGTTCAAGCAGATGTATATTATCATATGCATAAGTTTTTTATGCTTCGCTCAATACAGAGCCTTCAAAGGCTTTATGATAGAGATTTCCACTCTGAATCTCAGACGGTGTTGTTACAACTTGCATCTAATACCAATAAAACTTGTTTGGTCTTTTGGGTGAGAGGAAATTGAGTATAGATTGTGAGCTATAACCATTGAATCCAACCCCAAGGGCCGGTGGAGATGACAAAGGATCTCGAGGAGTGACCTCGAGGTCGCGAGTTCGATTCCCCGTACCGACGGGCCATATATAAATTGCAGTTCTAAACATTTCAAAAAAAAAAAAACCATTGAATCCACACCTTTCCTCTTGAATATTGGCCCGAGAGATCCCCTTAAATACTGTTGCTATGTGCTAAGCAATTATTGCATTTATGTTAATATTGGTTAATAAGACTCATAATAATTTCATTACTAGATAATTGAGGATATTCTTTTAATTGACTTTGACATTATTGAGAATGTGACTAGGTTTATATTGTAAATCTTCTTGAGTGACTGATATTATTGAGGATCTCTTTAGGTTGGTATTTTTGGGCAATATCCAAACATATCATGGCCGAGTTCAGTGTGCCGAGTCCCATTAGAACTTAATCAAGTTGTACGTACTGTTGCCTTCACACTATGAACCTCCAACAATGTGTGGAGGCTACTCCTACTCTCAAGGCAGAAATATGAGTTACAGAGCCAATTACAGCAGTAGATACTATTTACCCACAAGAGACTGCTCTGTCCTGGGGCTTGCTAATGTAAAAATAGCTTTGAAACAGTTGTAAACCTACTTCTAAAACTGTACACTATTTTTATAAAAATTATATATGTTTGACGCTATAGCCTTTCCATTTCTTTCGAAGCAGCGAGTTGCTGCAACGTCGCCCATTCCAATTGTAGGCACAATCAATAACGCAGCCTGCCTGAGCATGAGTCTTCAATGATGCTCGGTAACGCTTTGTTATGGTTTTTATCACAAAGCATGAACATAATATGAACATCATGATTGACGCTCCGTTTGATAACACTTATTTTTTTTTCTTCAGTTTTATAAACTAAAGAAAATAAAGGCGTTTGATATACAGTTTTTATTTTTTTTCCTTTAGTTTTAAAAATCAGTTTTTAAAACATGACTGTTTTTGAAAATTCCAAAAAAGAGTTTTTAATTTTCAATTTTCATTTTTATTTTGAGACCACCACCGGCAGCCACCGCCCACCGCCGTCGACTGGCAGCCTCCTCCGGCCGTCGGCAGCCACCGCCGATGATTACCGTCAGCCACCAGCCACCGCCAGTGACCACCAGCCTCCTCCGACAGTCGACAACCATTGCCAGCTGCCACTAGCCACCATCGGGGAACCACCGTCGGCTGCCGACAGCCACTGCCTACCACCACCATCGGCAACCGCCATGCCCCACCATCGCCATCCGCCATGCCCCACCATCGCCATCGCAAACCACTACCAAAGAAAAAATTCAAAATAAAAATTAGGTAATCAAATACCTAAAATAAAAAAACTCAAAATAAAAACTAGATAATCAAACACCCATTTATTTTTGTAAAAAAAATAATAAACTAGTTTTTGCTTTTGTTTTTTTAGAAATAGAAAATCAAAACTGAAAGTGTTGCCAAACGCTATCTAAAAACTGGATAATCAAACACCCATTTATTTTTGTAAAAAAAAAAATTAACTAGTTTTTGCTTTTGTTTTTTTAGAAACAGAAAATTAAAACTGAAAGTGTTACCAAACGCTACCTGAAACTCTTCACGTAAGAATATCTCATGACTTTTACCTATCCCGCCAAAGAATCCACGTTTATGTATTTGTAATTTTTTTTATTTATGGGTTTTGATGGAGAGCTTCAAGCCCAAGAAGATAAGACAGAGACTAAGGTAGTGTTTGATAACTTTTCTTTTTTCAGTTTTGAAAATTCCGTTTGACAGACAGTTATTATTTTATTTTTTCATTCAATTTTGAGAATCAGTTTTTAAAATAGAACTGTTTTTAAAAACTCTTCTTTTCGAGTTCTAGGTTTTTAGTTTTTTTTTTTGAAACCATCACTACCACTGTCGCCACCACCGCTCTTGCCGCCGCACCGCCCATGCCTCAGCAGCCACCCCCGCCTTACCACCATCACCCCACCCCTCCACCCACCCCCGAAGCCCCCGCCACCACCAAAGAAAAAATTCAAAATAAAAACTGGGTAATCGAACACCCATTTATTTTTATAAAAAATAAAAATTAAACTGATTTTTATTTTTTTGAAAATTAAAAATCAAAATTGTAAATGATTTCAAACAAACCCTAAGGTGCTGGTCAAAACCATTCTTTTTTTTCTAATTTTTTGTCTATTTTAAAAAACTGAAAAAAAAATATTGCGGTTTGATTCAGAGTTTTTTTTGTTTTTTGCTTTAGTTTTTTTCTATAGTGGGCTTTTTTTGAAAACTCCATTTTTGAGTTTTCAGTTTTTGTTTTTAATTTCAAATCCAACCTTCAAATTTTAGTAGAAGCAATTTTGAACCCACTACCCCCCCCCCCTTCATTTTATCATTCCCATCAGCTACCCCTAATCACCAACCACCACCACCACATGACAAAGCTATCGCCACCACTGACCGCCGTTGATAATCCCTGACATCGAGACCAACGCCGCCACCCTACCACATCGCTAATCACATCCTTACCCTGCTGCCACCACTGCACCGATAAATCTAAACCATTGTCGTAGATCTGCTCCACCCAACACCACTAAGCATCACAACTCACATGCCCAACCATCGCCACTGCACTAGAGATCTGTCCATCGTAGCAACCCCACCATTAGGGATTTGCTCCACCCACCATCGCAATATTTCCTTCACCCACGGTCACTACCATCGCCTCAACGTCGCCATTGCGGCATCACCACCAGCCAAATTACCAACACCAAATATTACTTCTAAAACCTAACACCACCACACCAAATGTCATTTCTCTCTATCATCCCTCTACGAGTTTGCTAGATCTACAAGAAATCGCGATGGATCTGAGCATCATGGTGGATCTATGCATCACGGTGGATCTATCATCTATGGTGACATTTTGGAGTTCGGTTTCTCAATGGGTTTGGTGGTGGTGATGTCGGGTGGTTGAGTGGTGGTGTTGGGTGGTTATGGCGGGGGGTGAGGTCGATGGTGGTTGGTGGCGAGCGACAGAGGGTTGGTGGCAACGAGTGGTGATTGGGTTGATCTGTGTGTTGGGACTGGGAGTAAGGATGTATCAAAGAAAGGAAAAAAAAAAGAACAAAAAAAGAAAAGACAAAAAAAAAAAACTAATTTGGACAGTTTCTATCAAACACTTACTAATTTTTTTCAAAACTCTAAACAAAAATTTTGTCAAACGCACCCTACACCTGCATGTTCAGCGGTCTCACTACAATGACCAAAGCATAAGAGACGGCATGCAAGCTAGATGGCACTTCTCCAACCATATATTATCACATAACTGACTCATTTACAAAGATTTTTTCCTTGACTTCAATTACTTATACCGATCAGATTTGATATGCAAGAGCACTGTTTTAAAATAATCGTACTAATATGGTCGGCAAACCCTTTGCCCTTTAGCCCCCCACGAATAGTAGATCACTGTGGGAGCAACAATTATGATGTGATGGAGCGCCATCAATTGGGAATGTATTAATGCACTGTTGATGGAGACAATCTTCTTAATGGCTATTTCAATAACATAACCACTGTCCCAAATTACCAATACAAAGATTATTTCAGCGCTTCTTTACCCCAACAAGAAGTAACCTTTAAGCCTATAACTGCTATAGCACATAGTTTGTGGATCATCAACAATCATCGTCTGGAAACGTACCGTCAAAAATCATCAGCCAGCCATGTGTCATTATGATTATTAGAAGCTCTTTCTGCTGTTGTAAACTCTCTTGGTTAACCAGAGCCAAATATCCATGAAAAATGACGAAAGGTATAGTCATTTCTTAGAAGCTCCGGACCCTATAATTTTGTTACTTATTTGAAAAGCGTAGTATTACTTATGTACTTGAGTTTAAGAACAAAATACAGCCAACTACTCAGTTTTGATAAAATAAAAATCTGTACCTAAAATGTGAAAAAAGTGTATCCGATTCTCTCATCCTTAACTTATGTGACTTTTGATTTACGTGACAATCTTGTTCTTTTTTTATAATTAAAAATGACAACGTCACCCTTAACTCTTCGGGTACTTACAAATTTTTTTCAATTAGTATTGCACACATTCATCTTCTCTTCACATATGCGCGTGCACGCGCACACATACATACACTCACATAAACACAGTGTGTGTGCAAGCACATGCACATATTAAATTTGTGTGTTGTTCGGTGCTTGTGTGCATGGACGTGTGTGTGCTTGCGGGCGCATAAATGCGCGCGCGCGAGAGAGAGAGAGAGAGAGAGAGAGAGAGAGAGAGAGAGAGAGTTTGTGCATGTGTGCACGCATATCTCTCTCTGTGTACGCCACGCGGGCTTGTGTATGCACGTGCGCATGGATGTGTGGGATTGTGGGTTTGAACCGACGATGAAAGGAAGGAGATGCACATAGAGCTCGATTGAGTTGCTTATGATGGTTTTAGTGTTCAATCTGTGTGTGTGTGTGTGTGTGTGTGTGTGTGATTTTCATGAATTCGTTGAAAAATAAGGACCCGTGATTTTTCATGCGTTGCCATTGTTTGCAGTGCAATACGGGAAACGGTGGCAGTGATGGAAAGATGTGGCAACCATGGGTAGAAGTGATGGCAGGATTGTGGTGTTGATGAGGTGCTGTGGGCA
The DNA here is from genome assembly GCA_033070095.1 of Escallonia herrerae. Taxonomy (NCBI): domain Eukaryota; kingdom Viridiplantae; phylum Streptophyta; class Magnoliopsida; order Escalloniales; family Escalloniaceae; genus Escallonia; species Escallonia herrerae. The sequence continues at coordinate 32,810 of JAVXUP010003896.1, read as the reverse complement.
ATGAGCTGTGGCATCGATGAGAGTGGAGGGTTGGAAGCTTAAGTGGCTGTAAGTGGGTTGATGAGGTACTTTTACTTTTTTCCGTATCTAGTTTTTCAATTTTTTCTGTACGTTTATCATTTTCATTTTCTTTTTTCCAACTTTTTTCTGAATCAATTCATTAATGGACCCCACTATTTCCATTTCTAGGAAGACCCAGTGAAATGAGTGGTCTAGTTTGGTGAGTGTTTGTTGAAACAAGGTGGTAGATATGAGGGAGAAGATGTGGTATTTTGATTAGGAGAATACAGTTCGAGGAAAAAGGCGAAAACACCCTTTGGGTGTTTTTAGCTCTTTTGACACTATTTGAAAATTTTATCCAAAACGCAACTGAAAAAACGTAAACATACACTAAAAAGGCATCTTTTTCATCATCATTACAAAAATGAAAACTGAAAAATGTAAACGTACAGCCCCTAAGTGGCTGTTAGTGGGTTGCTGCTGGTGGTGGTGGTGGTGGGTTGGGAGGTTCATAGGCCGGAAGTGGTAATAGTTGTGGCGACCATGAAAGAAGGGGAAATAGAGAGCATGCGAATGATAGAAAAATGGCATGAGAAGATAAAGAGTATTTGGAGTCGCAAGTCGGTCTTTCTGCATAATAAATGCAATGCAAATGCTTTACGATTCGGCCGAAGGATACTAGTGATATTGTGCCATATTGAGTTTTTTCTTCTGATTACTCCATAAGCTCAATGATTAAAAGTCATATCATCCCTATTTATAACTATGCTTACCTTTTCTATGGCTGAAATCACCATTAACAATCACAAAATCCAAGAAATAATGACATCCAAAACTTGAAGGACCTCAACCTTTTTTTGTCATCTGCAATGATGGCACATCATTGTTTTAGATAATCATTGTTCTTTAAACCGCGGTTGCAGTACGATGCAAACTTGTTCGGGTTTTGTTTTGATTTTACAATTCACAAGGCAACGGAAGGAAGAACGAACCAAAAATCAAATAAGCTGAAGTTTAAATGATTTGAAGCAACTGGTCCGTAATATTACCTCACTTCGTTAAACAGAAAAGAGTCTATAATTCTTGTGTCCAAAAAATAAAAAAGGTTCGTTCATGGATTCAGTTATTATAGAAATAAACCATACTCTTCAACCAGGGACAAAAAAAAGAGAAAATATGTATAAATATTTATATATTATACTACCTACAAAAAGCATGAATCGTGTAAATATTTTATTCTGTTTTTATCCTTCATTAATCACTCCAATAACAATATTACTCCTTCATAAATATTATTATTAATTATTAGTTTCGTAATCAATTTCGATTTTGCCCTCCATTAATTATTGCAATGATAACCTTTTTCTTGACTAATTAGTTTTTTTGTAATGCGTTCAATGAACATTAGGTCATAAATTTAATTCAAACCTACATTTACATATTAAGAAACAAAATATGTGGTTGTAAATATATATACACACACACACACACTAATACACTACTACCTATAAAGTATGAATGTTGTAAATCAATTTTGGACGATTATGTCCTCCATTAATTACGTCAATTATATTCTTACTCTTCTTTTAGTACTTCCTTTCAAATTTTGATGAAATTAAAAGAACATTGGGTAATGAATCTATTCTATACATTGAAAAATGAAAAGTGTGATGAGAGAGAAACACAAGACAAAGAATTTTTTTTAATATTCTCTTGTTAATTTGGTTAACATGAAATAAATATTAGATATTAAACTGGTTAATGAGAACTGTGATTTTTTTAATATAGTTTAGGTTTGCAAACAATTAACCAATTGAAAAACTGAAAAACAAAATAATGAAGGGCTAATTACACATATGTCCCTGAGGTTATGAGGTAATTACAGTCAAGGACACTAGGTTTTAAAATATAACATTTCATGACCAAAAGTATTTCAAATGTATCACTCGTATCCATCCGTCAGGGTCCGTCCAAAAAGTGTACTTTTTTATGATGTCAGCAATACATATTTTTAAAATGACAAAACTACCCTTGTACTGTATATACTGAATAGTTTTTAAAGTTTTTAATATACTAAGTAATTTTCATATACTGAGTAATTTTTAATATACTGTATATACGTAATTTGTTAACTCACCGGTAGCCCCTTCCCCTCGCCCCTCGCCCCTCGCCCCACGCCGGCTGTCCCTTCCCTCTTACACGCCATGGCAGCCCTACTACTGGCCGCACAAGCGATCAGCGACGACTACCTCCAGTCTCCGCGCCTTCACCAAAATGCCCCTTCATCGTGCCTCTGCGAGCATCGCGTCGAAGCCACAATGCCGTTACTACTGCAACCGTCCGATCGATGTTGCCGACAGACCTGTAGTCGGCCAGTAACTCCGGTCAGCAGCCCCATCACCGGCGATCAACTCCAGCACTCCTTCACCGAGCGCCATCACCAACGCCTCCGCGACCACCGCGCCACAACCATCTCGCCGCTACCACCACCGCCTGGGATTTATCACTGGTGCCATCTCGAGGGAAGGCGACACCGGCGACGGGGAAGGGGAAGGGGGAGGGTGCGGCAACGGGAAAGGGGAAGGGGAAGGGGAAGGGTGCGGCAACAGGGAGGCACAGGCGAAGGGGTGCTGCCGACGGTGTTTGACACAGAAATGGCCAAATAGGGTTGGGGGTGGGGGAAGAGTAGTAATGGCATTAAAAATAAGATGAAGAGTAATGGCATTAATGGAAGAAGATGAAATAATGGCATTGAAAATAAATAAGGTTCCAACTTAGGGACAATAAAGTCTTTTCATAAAATCGTTAGGGTTTTTAAAATTCCGTTTGGTCAACTGACATAAGTGTAAGTTGTCAAAACTATTGTCCTTACCTGTAATTACCCATAACCTCAGGGACATAGGTGTAATTAGCCAAATAGTGAAACTGAAATACATAAAAAATCAATTAAGACACAAAAAATTGTTGAAACAACAAAAACAAAAAAAAAAGAGAAAGGGTTAAATATGCATAAAAAATAAGGCTTATATATAGTACCGATTTGAATTGAAAATATGTTCGGTTATTACAGTTGAAGACCGATTATTTTGCATTTCTTATTGATGAAAATCAAAAGTACCTGATCTTGAAAATTATAAATTTTAACCATAAATTAATTTAATATGTAACAAAACAAGGCGTATATTCATTTTTTTAATTTCTCAATTTGTTTTTATTTTCAGCAGTATCTTTTATAAAATATTTCTTCAATCTAGAAACCTACAAAAAATATGTCAAACCTTGAATTGATTATAATTCCGAATATCAAATATACAATATTTCTTCTAAAATAAGTCACAAAAGAAATAAGAACATAATAAAATTATATTATTTTAATCTCAAAAGAGATAATAATATCAATTCAAATATTATTTTCGATTATAATTACGTATAACGCACGTGCTCTATACTAGCAGATTGAAAAGGGAAACAAAGAAACAACACAAATAGGCGAGATATGGGCTAAATATGAGCAAGGATTTGAGGGAGGGAGGGAGGGAGGGAGGGAGGGAGGGGGGGGGGGGGTGGGGAAGGTGGGACCAAAAGCCTTACGTGGTACTCGGATTGTCACGTGCTGTGCACACTCCTTAAATAGTTTTCCTAAAAGCTCATTAACAGTATTAATTAATTATGATTACGTTTGTGACCCGAATGTCATTGATTCCTTGGTAGTGCCGTGCCGTCACAGCTACTCCTGTTTCTTTCAAATCCCATCAAGCAACACTTGCAAGCATAGCCATAATTAATACAGTAAAAATCAACTAAATTTAAAGTTGTTATTGTCATAATAACAAAGTTAATCATCCACAAAATAAATAGAACAAAAAATAATTAATGTCCTCATCCTGATACTGATACTGATCCTGAGTACACATTTACACACAATCTCACTAACCTATATGTGATCACATTCAATTCCATTCACAAATGTTGACCATTAATGGTGCAGCGGATTCGGACCGGTAGGGACGAGGCGCTTTTCGACGCCATAACGTGGATCAATCTCACTCCCGGCTGGCTCCGGCTGTGCGTGCGAATGTTTCCGATGGTCGTGATGGTGGTGGTGGTCTTTGAGGAACGGGGCGAAGTCAAACTTGGTAGCTAGTGTTTTTCTGTTAAGAGAGGGGTGGTGGTATCTTGGGATGGTGGTGGACTTGGAAATGTAGAATTCATGAAACAGCAGTGAGAGGAGGGAAAGGAAAAGAATGGTATACAAGACATGAGAGATCTTGAAGGTCATGTTGGAGGTTGAGAAGGAGAAGAGGAAGCATGGAGCAATGAAATGAGAGAACTAGGAGCTGGTATTAAGGACAGAGGTTTTAGTAGATTGAGAGTCTTTGAAGGTTGACAGCTTGAATTTAATGGGAACAATTCTAAGATATTGAGAGAAGGGTTGAATTTGGAGGGTCTTTTGCTTCCATGTGAGACTTGTGAGCAAATTTTTGCTGCTATATTTTGGGGGAAGAAGAGAGAGAGAGAGAGAGAGAGAGAGAGAGAGAGAGAGAGAGACCCTATTTCCAATGAAAGTTCCTTAGAAATCAAGCAACAAAAAGGGTCTTTATGTGGATTGTCAAACCCTGAATTATATAATGTTTGAGTATGCTTATTTCATGACTAACAGTGAATGGTTTTGCTGAATTGATGGTCTTGGAGTTGTGTCAAAGTCAAATTTCTCTATCTGCGTGTGGTGCATGATTTGGTGCCAAGCTAGGAAGCTCCATACGTACCAGAGTAGAATGCACCAAGTACAGGGTAGGGAATATGTAATCTACGTTTTCTTTCTAACAAGCAACCAGTGCACTGTTTGGAAAAGTGTGAAGATGAATAACGAGCCAAGGTAGAAGAAAATTCCCATAAATGACAGCATTTAGTCATGAAGTGCCTTCACTATACGCTGCATCATTACTTAATCGCATCATTAATTTACTGGTATAAAAAGCTTTCAAAGTGATCCTACTTTGATCAGCTGTGTGCCGAAGTCATAACAAATGTCGCTAAATGTTCAATCTGCACAACATCCTTTCTAGCTTCAGTATGACTTAGTAGCCACATGCATACCCACCATTTAATTTCAAGACAATTTCACTGAAAGTTGGTGCTTAAAACTAATTAAAACACGTTGGTTCTATGGTTTTCTTACAGAAAAATCAGAACCAAAGAATTCTCTCTTTTCCTTACTGAAAAGTGAGAACCAAAAAATTTTCTGCTTCAACTTTTTGAAACATAAGAAAATATAACTCTTTCCTTTTTCAAATCTTCTGTCTATACTGCTTAAGAATTTCCTTCCTATTTTTTTGGCTAAATTACAAAAGAAATCCTCCTCCTTTCCCTTTTATATCTCTTGCCTCCTTGCTCTTTCAAAATTTTCCATCAATCCGTTCAATAGCGCATGTGTCTAATTGGTTCTTTCTGTCGATTTTTTCAAAGAATCCAAACCAAAAGGAAGAAAAAGGAATAGAAGGGAAGATAGTTCTTCTTTATCTTGTTTTGAGTTTAAGAGAGAAAATAAACATGTTTTCTTTATCTTATTTATGAATTTAGAAGAAAAAAAAAAGAAAAGAATACCATATTATATATGATGCCAAGGAAGTGGGTTGATACCTACGTGGAAGTGCCACAAAGTATGTAATCTGAGTCAACTGCCAGATATACAAAGTGAGATGCAGTGAGTAGGGGTGAGCATTTAAATCATTGAAACCGATTAAACCGTAAAAATCGAACCAAATAATCCGTCTATTTTCAAATCGATCTAAAAATCAATTGGTTTAGTTTTTTTTCTCCTAAACCATATATTCGGTTCGGTTTGAATTTTTCTTAAACCACATAAACCGAACCAACCGTATATAATAATAATAATAATAATAATAATAATAATATAACATATGTATATTTTTACCTAATTTTAATTATTTTTTTACTAACTCCAGTTATCTAACCACTCATATATAAAATGGGATAAATCCTAAATTTCTTAACGCAACACACATTTTTAATTCGTCGCCTACATCTTACTAAGTATTGATAATTATGATTAAAAAAATTCAATTTTTTTGGAACTTATTAGTATGAATAAGTTATTAATTTTTGAGTCTAAACTTGCCCAAAATTGAGTTCGGCCCAAAACGATTAAACCGTCCAAATCGAACCGTTCAATCTGTCCAATCTGCAAAAACCGAACTGTTCAACCACGGTTCGGTTTTTTTTTCTCCAAACCGAGGTCAGTCGGTTTGATTTGATATTTAGCCTCCAAACTGAACCAACCAAACCGTGCTCACCCCTAGCAGTGAGGCTGAAGTAAGGGCAGAGAGCAAGACTTCACAAACAGGCTGTGAGGAGTGGCAATGCTGTGGAGATAAGGAGTAGATGAATATGGCCGACAGTTGGCAGTCCAAGTCAAGGTCCGAGTCAGGGTCCAATGTTATGTTCAAGATTGTGTCCAATTTTATTTCTTTCTTTAGAATCCAAAAGCTCTTGAGTTCTAAAGTGAGAAAGTGATTTTGTGAGAATGAGCCAAAAGTCCTTGAATGAATTACAAAGTTTTCTATTTATCGGCAAAAGGATGCAAGTGTCATCAATTACCACCTGGGAGTGACACGTCACCAGGGGTCCAAAAATTAGTGCTCAGTTGGACTATCGGTTCCCAAATTCTTGCTGCCTATCCCACACAACCCCGCTTTACCTGTCTGAGACGACTGACCACATAGCGTCGGCATGATAAAAGTGAACCTGTTGCCCTAGCCATCGGTCCAAGCCCTTATTAAATCCCACGGGGGTGCGTCGAGAGACGCGGAGATAACCTGACAGTGGTGAGGGAAGGTCCCTTTGCCCAACTGCTAGGTGGACTAGGCGTGACACCCTCCGATGACCTGCTCCCGTCTCAGAATGACCCCGGGAGTCATCGTTCTAGGGGCGCCGATGATCACCAGTAGCGTGAGTGGACGTGATCGTAGCTCAGATGTGCCTAGTATCATGCAAGTCACCCCAGGCAGCTATAACTTCTGCGGTAGTGAGCCTATCCTGCTGCGAAGGGTCCTCATGCTCGAGCACTATGAGCAGAGCCCCTTGGAATGCAGCACTCTCTGAAAAGCGGGTCAAAACATGTTCCATATCCACAATGGGGGGATGGGGCATGATGTGGTGAATGAGTGTGACGAATGAGTGTGGTGCCCGGGGACATGTAACATGATTGTGGCACACAGGTGCTGTGCCAATGGCACGAGACATGATTGTGGCTCATGGGCACAGTGCCAACGCATGAGACATGATTGTGCGCGCATAGGCATGGTGCCAACGACACGAGACACAATTATGGCGTGTGGGCGCGGCGATGTCTGTCCCGAGACAATACCTTGTGTCGGGGGCACGTGACGCATGAGGGGAGCATGGGCGCGAACGACGTCTGTCATGGAGAAGGTGCACAGGCACACATCAAGTGTCCCGAAGATAACGCACGAGTCGAGTGTTAATGTTATCAAAAATGGTGAATGCAATCTCAGGTAATGATAGAAGTTGGAAGTGGGAGCACGTAGTTGCTGGTGAGGGACATTTCATCGATGGCACACGTGACCACAGGTGATGGGTGGTCACGGAGGTGACACGCGGTCGCGAGTGACTGCGGGAGTTGTAGAGATGGTGAATGGTCGCAGGCAACACGTGAGCAAAGACAGCGTGTGGTCACGGGCGACAAAGAGTTGGTGCGCGACTTCAGACGACTGACGTTACGAAGTCGGTGTGCAGGCAATGGTGGGCGTTGCGGAGACGTGCAGCCTTTTGAAGAGGGGTGAAAATGGCTTAGGGGAGGTCCAAGGCCAACCTTTGGGGGAAGGCGGAGGCTGACCCCTTAGGGAAGGCCAAGGCCAATCCCCTTGGGTAAGCACCAAGGCACGCCGACGATCGATGTTTTGGCGTCAAAATCGCACGAAACGAAGAACGCACGTGACATGGGCGTGCATATTTTGACCGGTTGAGCGGGTTAAAAAATTGATCGTTGAACATGTCGATATGTCATGCAAAACGAGACCCCCCAGTGGACCCTTGGGTGCCACCAAAATAGGTTGGGAACAATATATATACCTTTGTACCACATTATGATCATTCTAACAAAGACTATAAATGTATGATCAAAAAAGGAATATGATTCTAACGAGAAAACAAATTAGTGATCAAGGGCATCATAAAAAGTTCATATACATATGCAATAAGTCTTAAATTACTGATTAACGCCACAATAGGAGAAGACATAAAATAGCCACGAGTTGGTTACAAACTTTGGGACATCCGAATCGAATTAATGTCATATCAAAAGCAAAACAATCAGGATTTTAACATCCAAAATAATTATTTATTTGTAATTGAAATAATAAGTTTTTCTAACAAACCCAATGAACCTAAAAGTCATTAAAATCTTAGTCTTCATTATTTCAAGGGTAATATGAATATTATGACAGTATTACTTATGGGAGTCTCATTCCTCCATTTTTTTCTAATTTGAGAGGAAAGATTTGGAGAGAAAGAAGTTCAAACTTTTCTCCCTTTTATTCTTTTCTTTTCTCTCCTTTAAAGAATTCACAAATTAAAAAAAATGGAGAAAGGAAACCATTTTCCTTTTTTTTTTACTCTCTTTTCTCTCCTTAGTAACACTCACAAACAAGCTATAACTCTCCATACATGATAAAATATAAAAAGGGCAAATTATAAAAAAAAAATGGTTATCCTACTTTCATGTCAATTCCTAAATTGTCCTTCACCTTTTAATTTGGTCTCGTTCTTCACTGACATAAGTTTCTATAATCTAGTTGATAATGAAAGTTTATCACCATACCTTTTTGCTCAAATACCACAAAACTGCTCAAATACCACAAAACTAAATCTCATCCGTCAATCCTCGGAAACTCAGCTTTGTAACCAAATACCGCCTCCACCAACTCTCCTACTCTTTATATCAAAGTGATTACTAATACTGACGCTCTCGTGTCAAAGATGACTTTTTTAATAAACTCCTTAGCAGTCTCTTTATCCTTTCTAATAATTTTATTTAATAGATCGGGTGCTATTTGATATAAACTCTGTACACCTGCATATCGTGTTGTAACATTCTATATTATACGTTGTAGGTTAATCAATTCATCCCTCGTTAATGTGCAGCTGGATTTCTTTATCATCCCACTTCCAATTCATTGTGTTACGAATCTTCTTCTTTATAGATGGTAAGGTAAATTTATTCAGTAAATCTATATTGTATCGTCTCCAATAGATCACACACCCTAATAAAAGGATTTCTTATTTCATATAGTCTAACAGTTTATCTCGCTGAAGCTTCGTATTGTGTTAAGAACAGCCTCAAATTTCTCCAAATTTAACAAGATATGAGTTTATTGAGCTTTTCCCTTGTTTGCACTAACACTACATACCAAAAAATTCAGTCATACCTTGTCTAAATCCCACGCCTAGTCACAAAGCGAAAAGCTAAACAGTATGGCACTAATAACGATTTTAACTAGAAATTAGTATGTACATGATTTATTCAAGAGCTGCCACTAATTCAATTAAAAATAAAAAAAGAGTTGCCGCTAATTTCATGACATCATTTTTTTGGTTAAAAAAACTCCTAATTTTTTTTTGAGATCATCTTACGCAAAAGTAGGCAAAAAAGAAGATACTTTGGCTATTTCGTACAACTTTCACAGTTAACTGAAAGCAACAGGTTATTATCTCTCTCCAAAGGATAAATTAATTTTCCCGATTGCTGAGCTCAGATGAGTTTGTTCCCGATTCAATCAAATCAGAAAGTCCCGACTCCTAGGTTAGCCATGAAGTGCTAATGAAATATAAAAACTAATATACAATAGATATGATGAATTAAATATAAAACCTAAAGGAGATAAAAAGATTGCAAGGTGCCAAGGTCTATCAATGAAAAGAAGAAAAAATACAAAGGGCCACCCGGACCGGCCCTAAAAAAACAGGTTTTTTTAGGCCAGCTTGGTTTTTAGGGCCTGACCCATGCCCTTTTAGGGCCGGGCCGGACAAAAATCCGCAAAAAAGCACGTATGGCCCTAGCCTTGGCCCTACGGGTTAAGAGTTAGGGCCGTCACTGTTCATCTTTAGGGCCAGGCCAGGCCAGGCCACATTAGGGTTGAGTCAGGCCGGCCCGACCCTTTTGACATCGCTACCAGCAATCACGTAATCTGATTGAGCTTGTGTCAAATGGGCTGTAATGGTAATTTTTTCACACCCCCTCCCAGCTTGTATAGATGGGTAAATCTGTGAATTATCCACAAATTCTTTTGTTAATAAATTCTTTATTAATAACACATACCACAAAATAATCCGAGATTTGTGTCTCACATTTTATCAAACACATGGAGTGCAAGTATCTACAACCATGGCAACGTTGAATGGGCAAAAACTAAACTAGAGATATCAAGACGAAAACTATCACATTAGGCAGTTACTAGTTTTCCCGGTGGTGACGAGATAGTAAAAATAAAATGTAATATATCTTTATAAAGAGAAGCAAGACAATGACGAGGAGTATAGAGCCACTGAACATGCCCAAGGATATTTACATGCATGCCGGATAAACAACAAAAAAATTCCCAACAAGGCAAAAAACAAAGAAAACGTAGTAATATTATTTAAAGTAGACCTACTAGCTTATGTCAAAGTAAGCTTAAGCATAATATATTGACTTCCTTTTCTGACACCCAAAATATGAACATGCTTGAAATATTGTAAGACTAGAATCGCAACAAAAATCAATTTTCCTTTGCCTTAAATGTGATGTAATAAAGCGCAGCATTCTTGTTCCTACCCAATTCCAAAATTTTGTTATTGAAAAGTTTCGAAGTAAAATCTGAAATTAAAATTTTCATAATCCCACAAGTCTAAATCAAACCAAAATATAAATAAAAATATTTGAGAAGAGGTTAAAGAATATAACTATCTAAGATATACGGATTTTATCTTGCTTTGGCATTTGGGTGTTGAGAATTAGGATTGAATGCTAGAAGGTAAATTAAAAAACGCTACAAATAAGTCAAAGTTCGACAAGACGAGGAGAGGATGGCCATTGGTCGGTGGAAAATCCACAGTCAAAATCGCCGACTACCGACTACCAAAGGAGGGAGAGTAGAACGCAGGTGATGTATGAGGTGTAGCGGTAGCCGTTATTGAGTTTGCGCTATGTACACTGTGATGAATGTTGACTTTAATTGGTTGGACTTTATTTTGTTTTGTTTATTTATATAAGGATAGCATTTAAAATGACTAAAAATAACATTTTGTTTAACCGCCCAACAATTTTTAGATACTTTAACATGTAACGTGATTAAAAAGACATCTCTTTCAAGCATTTTAAAAATTTTAGGTGAGCATTTTTGTAATTATGAGCTAAAATAAAATACTATCAAAATAAAATTGGAACAACGTGTGGGACTGGCGCACTGGTACCACCGACTAGCTTGGAATAGGTTCTTTGATTTACAACATATAACAAAAAATATCGCTAAATATATTTTAGCTTCGAGAGATTATCACTCTAATTTTTAATAACGAATTTTTGTTCATGATAATCTTTTATCAGTAAAATTGTTATGGCATAAATGATATAAATGAATGGCTCGTAAACGTGATTTTTCGGTTTTTTGGGTACCTTATTTATCTAGCGCTGTCATCACCGATAAAATATTTACTTTCGGCCCTCCATATATAAACGACATCGTCTAGCTTTATGTATAACCTTACACTTGTATAACGCAAACCGGATCAAAGAGCAAAACACAAAACCTCCCGTTGATTTTATACAGCTTCGGTACTCCGATCAATCCAACAGATTAGCAAAATGGTACGCCAATTCGATCTCTCTATATACACAGACACAACAAAATATGTATATCTGCGACATTATTCGAATTTGTTGATTCAATTGCCTGTCGGGTTTGTGGATTAGGGTTTATTAGCATGGCATAAATTACGCTGCCCTAAGTGTTGATTTTTGAAATTTTATCGAAAGGTGTGTTCTTATCTCATCGATTTAGATCGTAAAGCGTTGCGATGTACCCGTTACCTGTGGTCGGATCTGTTTGTATTATTGTTAGATTAGGGCTTATGTTGCAGTTTACAATTATATGCTTGTCCTGACCTCGTGTTGTCGCTAAACTAGTGTATTAGCGGCAAATTTCTAATCGTTTGGGGACAATTGAAGTTGGTGTGACGACAGACACTCGCATATGACTCGGGTGCATAGCATCTCTAGTTTAATGAAAAATTTGGGAATTTATCCATTTTTGCTATCATTAGCTTGTTGATTTAAATTATATTTCGTATGTGTATTTTCTTTGGGCTTGCTTTATTCTTGAAACAAGCACGTCATCATTTCCACGTCTAGAGTTTTTGAAGACCCAATGAGTATTTTCAACTTTTCGGTTTAATAGTACGGATTTGGAAGACTGGTTTGTCTGTTATTTCGTATTGAATGCAACGAATAACGTTGTAGTGAGTTTACAAGGATTTTTTTCCTCGATCCTTCAGTACAAAGGTAGGTATGTGGATCTACGACGGCATCCTCCATGTCCTTGAGATCACCTTGGTTTAGGCCGTTTAGCATGTTCAAGAGAATATACTCCCATGATGTGGATTATAAAGTAGGTTTGAGCTATACGTTTTGTCTGCAGGGCGTTTTTGTGATTTCTGTTACGGTGGTGGTTGCATATATTCCTACCACCTGGCCTCACTGTCACCTCTGCCTTAGACGAGTTCTGGTCTTGTGACACACCTGGGACTTTATGTCACGAAGAAACTTTTAAGTAAAGCTGTGATCAAATTTTACAGTTTGTGTTTGATTTGGAAATCCATTTCTCAGATTTTATTTCCTTTGTTGTGGTTGATAAACTTCTAACTTAAGTTGCCTTTTACTCCCCCATCTCTTCCTCGCTCTATATTTTCCTTTAACTGTCTTTGAGTTGCTGATGTGCTTTATTGGCTTCCTGCAGTCATCACTTGCAGCTGCTAGAGCAGACAACTTCTACTATCCCCCAGAATGGGATCCAAAGCAGGTAGACTTAAATTGTAGTTCAATACCACCTACATAATGCATTTGTATATCCAATATAATTTTGGTTGTGGGGCACGCAGAGCTTCTTTGTAAGGGTTCTGCCTCCTTTCTGGCGGGTTTTTCAATAACTTATCAAAGAAAATATAAGTTTACTTACCAATAATACATCGATCTTTTAGATACTCATAATCTCCTTTTTTTTCAGGGTTCTTTAAACAAGTTCCATGGTCAACATGCGTTGAGGGAGAGGGCAAAAAAGATAGATCAGGGCATTCTGGTTATAAGGTACTGAATTGCTACTATTACATATCAAGCACTTATTCACAGCTTAATCCTTGAGAGGGAAAGTTATGGAGTAAAAGAGGCCAAGGCAATCACACTCGAAATTAGGTCCCTAGGCTGTACAAAATAGAAGGATCACACATCATGATTTCATGCATCCGCACTGATGTAAAACTGAAGTCTTAAAGTATGTTCACTTGGAACAAACCTTTTGTAGTGTTTACATATTCTTTTATAGTTATACTGTTTAACTGAAGAACAAAAAATAGCTTCATATGTTGTAGAAATCTTATGACTGGCTGAGGTTATAGCGGTACGGCCTTTGCATGTTATAGTTCGACGTGTATTTTTGGTATTACAATCTTTTTGTTGGTCTACGGTGATACTGAAAGGCAGTCCAACTTTGTCTATAATCTAACTTTGTCTATACGTTGAAGTATATGTGAGAACTCATTTTTGGCTTTTCATTGGGGAGCTATTGAAGCTTCAATTGGTGTGGAGAAATATAGTTTATGTAACTGCCTTCTAAACTTTAGGGGCGAAACGTACCAAATTGTTGATTACCTTGAGGAGAACGTATGATTTTGGTGTGTATGACAGGATATTCGTATGAATAGTTAAAGGGAATACTTGATTCGTAAATCTGATGCAAGGCAAAGAGCAATTGAGATAGAAGAGAAAAGAGATTGAATTTGTACAAAAAAAGGTAGGAAATATTGAGAAGTTAGAATATTGAAGGAGGGAAGCAAAGACCGTACAGGTAGAATTATCGAGTGAACCAAAGGGAGGAAGGGTGCATTCATCTGAAACTGAATGTTGTTTGTACAAATTATTAATCTGTGTCCATTTCTTCATATCATGCCTATTATATGTTCGAAGATTTAAACCAAATAGGAAACAAGTTAAGTTTATAAGAAGTAAATCTGGTATTTACTGTAGGTTATAGTTTTGGAACCCAGAAAAGTAGAGAATTCTCACTTACAAAGGGTCTCTTCACATAGCTTGTTTATTTCTCTGTTGTCCTCTTCAAGTTATAATTTATAATTGTTGCAATTACTTGTTTAAGATCTTCATGGTTTTGTGAGAAAATCATAATAAAGGCAGAAAATGGCATTCAGATGATTATGCCTTGAACATGGCTCTCCTTTTTTATGGATATTATTTCATGCCTGATTTCATTTTCATTTTCCAGGTTCGAGATGCCTTACAATATCTGGTGTGGTGGATGCAATTCTATGATTGCAAAGGGTGTGAGATTCAATGCAGAGAAAAAGCAAGTGGGGAATTATTACTCTACGAAGGTTAGCTGTGGTTGTATTAGATGCTTATTTATGAACTTTTCCTTTAAGTACGGGATATTAACGATTGTTGTCTACTTGCTTATATCAGATATGGAGCTTTACCATGAAGTCTGCGTGCTGCAAACACGAGATTGTTATTCAGACAGATCCAAAAAATTGCGAGTATGTAATCATTAGTGGGGCTCAAAAAAAGGTTGAGGAGTACGACGTCGAGGATGCCGAAACCATGGAACTCCCAGTAGATGAAGGTGGTTATTCACATTTTAAATATTCATGGTTGCTTGGATGTGTCATTGAGAGATGGCCACATGTTATGCTAATAGTTTGATCACGCTACCATCTAGATTTGCCCTTGAATACGCCTGCATTGGTCCCTCCTGTTTAAGGTGTTTGAATTGCAAAATGATGTTTTGACATTTTTGTTGCAGAAAGAAGTAAGTTATCAGATCCATTTTATCGGCTTGAACATCAGGATGGGGATCTAAAGAAGAAGAAGGAAGCGGCACCCGTTCTAGTGCGCCTTCAGCAAGTATCTGATGCTAGGCATTCAGACGATTATGCCTTGAACAAGGCTCTCCGTGCCAGACTTAGGGTACGTGAATGAGCTTAAATTCAGTTCTTGTTCTTTGCTTCCATCCAAGTTCTTTTTCTAATTTTTTGTGATGACAGAGTCAAAAGAAAAGAGTTGCTGAAGAAGAGGCTGCCGCGAGGAAAATGGGACTTGGCATTCGACTACTTCCGGCATCTGAAGAAGACGCTACCGCTGCAGCACTAGTCAAGTTCGCTCCCAAGCACGAAAAGAACAGGGCGGAGAAACGAGCATTAATTAAGACTGCTTCCATCTTCCCTGGATCATCTACCAGCACAAGAAGAATGGAGCTAGAAGCCAAGAGAAGAAAAATAAAGGCAGCGACGGCATCGAACCTACTTGTAGGGGGGTTTAAGCCGTCATCGCTTGCTCGGACCACTGTCTTGTCAGGCAGGTCTAACCGCATCTAAGGCAGTGCTGCAGCATATAGATAGCCAAGTGAGCGCCATTTGCTTCTCTAGGTTGAGACAAGGTTGTATTCTGTCCTTTTCCCTGCCAAAGTTGGTATGTAAATACGCGAGGCTCTGCCTATCACATATTAATGTTGTTGCTAGTTACTCTTTTTTGTCAGCCCATGTGTAGCATGGCATATGTATGGACAATCTTCGAAAGATGGACCTGCCACCAAGGACAACGTCGGTTCGTCGTGGTTGTTTATACCTTGTTGGGTGTGAAAGGAATGTTATTTTTGAGCAAAATACGTTGACCTCCCCTGAGATTTGGTTCCCCCCCCCCCCCCCCCCCTCTTTTTTTGGAGGATAGCATAGATATATGAACTTATTGTTTGCGCGGTACAGGAAATTTGATCATCATGATATGCCATGATATCTATACTAACTATAATTGTATGAATTTTGTAAATTATTTTATTCCGTTTTTACCTTTCGTGAATCACTTTAATAACAATCCTACCTTTTCATAAATGTTATTGTTAATTATTAATTTTGTAATTATTTCTTGTTTTACCCTTCAAGTGTTATTTCAATAACAATCATAGCATTCTCTAATTATTATTTTTTTTGTAATGTGTTTAATGAACATTAAGTCACAAATTTAATCTACACCTACATTTACACATTAGAAAATAAATGTGTGATTGTAAAAAATATGTGTTTGTGTGTGTGAATGTTGTAAAATTATTTTTTGACGATTATGTCTTTCGTTAATTATGTCAATTACATTCTTATTCTTCTTTTATTACTCTCTTTTAAATTTTGATAAAATTAAAATAACATTCAATAATGAATCTATTCTATACATTTAAAAATGAAAAGTGTGATGAGACAGAAAAATAATAAAAAATTATTTATTATTCTCTATTTAATTTGGTTAAAATATTAAAATAAAATAAACATTAGATATTGAATTGGTCAATGAAAACTGTGATTTTTTTTCCTTATATTTTTAGGTTAGTAAACAATTAACCAGTTGAAAAATTGAAAAACAAAAAAAAATGAAGAAACTGAAATACATGAAAAATTAATTAAGAAACAAAAAATTGTTGGAAAAACAAAAATTGAAAAAAATGAAAAAGGGTTAAATATGCATAAAAAATAAGGTTTAAGTATGGTGTCAATTTGAACTAAAAATATGTTCGATTATTACAGTTAAAGATCAGATGTTTTGTATTTCTTATTGATAAAATGCAAAGCACCTAATCTTGAAAATTATAGATCTTAACCAGTAACCGATTTAGCAAATTACAAAAACAAAGATAGATTTATTCTTTTAATTTCTCCATTTTGCTTTTATCTTCAGCAGTACCATCAAATTTTTTTTCAATCCAGAAGCATATGAAGAATATTTCCAAACATTGAACTGATTATAATTGTGAACATCAAATATACATTTCTTACAAAAACAAGTTGTAAAAGAAATAAAAACATAATTGAATTACATCATCTTGATCCCAAAAAAGATAATAATATCACCTCAAATATTACTCTCTACTATATTCACGTGCAACGTACGTGTTCTATATTAGTATACATAAGTTATGTAGTTCTAGCAATAGTTAAATATAAGGACACTGCAGCACTCACTGTATAACAGCAGAAGGTGTTGTCCAAAAGGGTTACTTTGGAGGGCTGAGATCGAAGGGTACCAAAATGTCATCTACTCAGTTGGCATGACAAGTAAAAAGTGCGAGAGCTCTGATGTCTTGTAGCTACGGCTTTCTGGCCCTTTATATACTATAATAATGGAGTTCGATACAATATAGTAAAAGTCATATATAATGGAAGCTATCGTTGGGATCTAGTATGTCTTTAGAAGAGCGTCTATTATGTCTTTAGAGGAGTCAGTAAACAGATTGGTTTATTACTTATGGATCCGGCCTAGTTTTGAAGATTACATCGTGCTCCGTATTTAAATTTTCACTGACAAAGACTTCCTTAACATTACTTTGCCATAAAAATAGCAGTGATGTTAGCAAAAATGCTCTTTATATGTATGTCCTCAGGACCAAAATATTGTTAGCGCGTCAATAACAAATAGTGAATCTACTCTCTCCTAGAAATGTTCAAGCCTTGCAAATATCTCAAAAAATAGCATCAGACATTTTTTCAATGTAATAACAAATAGTGAATCTACTCTCTCCTAGAAATGTTCAAGCCTTGCAAATATCTCAAAAAAATAGCTTCAGGCATTTTTCGATGTTTTCAAGGCTTTAACAACTTCATATGATGCATCTCAACCCCGTACATTTCGAGCAATTCCGCTCTCATAACTTCATATTAGATGAGAACCAAGTTTGTTGGCTATCCACATAGAATTTAACATTTTTGTTAATCAGATTGTTAAAGTCTGAGGGCAATGAAAAACGCCTGACAATACTCCTTGAGATATAAGCGAGGCTTATGCATTTCTAGTAGGCAGTTATTCAGTATCTGTTATTGACGCATTGAGAGTTTTGTCTTAAGGGCATAAATGGTATACAGGAAGAATATGATTACTGTTTTAACCAAAAAATAACTCGAAGTGCAGTGTAATTTTTAAAACTAAAAGGGATCCATGTATCAGAAACCAAAATTTCAATTTTCACTCTAATCTTTTCAAGACATGCTAGAACTCTGCTGAAGGGCATTGAATTTATGGTTGTGGCCAAAGGTTTGTTCATGGAGAAATTACAAAAGATATGGAGATGTGGCAACTCTTTTTCCTTGCTTTCTGACCTTTTTTTTGGGGTTGTGGCCCTACTTTTCTGGTGGTTAATGTTATTGTGATCAGGTTTTCAGGTTTTAAGGCCTGACCTTAAGTGTTCAAGGACCGAGAGTGAGCGCAACTTTGCAACCTCCTTATATTTATCGATAGCAAGTTCTTTTGAGAGTGCAGTCTTACTTCTTTTTTTTTTTTTTATAATTAATCAATGTTCTTGGAAATTTGAATAGCTATTAATTAGTATAAGTATTAAGTTAATCAGTTTAGTTTTAAGTTTTTGTTCGTTGAAAAAGTTCTTTCAACAAATAATAATGTCGAAAGAAATACAAGTCAAATTCAATCTAGGATATAAAAAATCTTATGTTGTCCTTATAAATTGATGTAGGTCGAACTTTTTGCACTTGTTTAGATCTTATTTTTCTTCGTAACTTTTTCAGTTTGGACGAGGTTCAGGACCTTAACATGAAAATGATGTCTTTTGCATTTTGTACTTCTTTTTTATGTAGTCACCAGTTTTACTTTACTTGTTGTGTTTATATATCTATTTTACTAGTTAGTCAACCTACATGAAAAATAAAGTAGATATATCTGTATAATTTTGAGAAATTGCAGATATTTATATCTATATAATATATAATAAGCGAAGCGTGAGTTTATTTGCACGACATATCATTACAGAGATATAATTTCTTTACTTAACACGTAATTACATTATGTTTTAAATGTGAAATAAAATTATAACTATTATAAGTATCACCAAAAGTTTAAAATATTATCTTGAATGGAGTTCTTATTCCTTGATGGGGTTTTATTTCTTGATAAGTTAATTTTCATATTACTAAGCCTTATATAATTAAAAAATTAACTCTAAACGTTGTAAAACTCAAACTAATTGATGAATTAACTTATTAGGATTTAATGTTGACTATTGTATCCTTAAAAGCACTCTCTAATATGATTATAAAACTTTATATATCTTAAAAACGAAAATAACATACTAGATTTAGAAAAGAAAAAAACTGATGCTACAATTGAGAAATATTATCTTAGATGAGGTTCTTATTTCTTAATAAGTTAATTTTCATATTATTAAGTCTTATATAATTGAAAAATAAATTCTAAACGTTTTAAAACTCTAACTGATTGACAAACTAACTTATTCGGATTTAATTTTGACTATTGTATCCTTAAAACTACTTTCTATTATCTCGATTTGTGGATAGTTTATATCTTTTTTTTTTGCGCTTTTTTTAAGTATGTCTACTACATAATGTAGCGGATGACTTTTTGATAAAAATATCCACCAGCTTTATCCGCTACATTATGTAGCGAACGAGTAGGCATGCACTACTTTTTTTTCTCTTTCTATGTCCTTTCTCTCATTATACTTCTGACATGTTTCTCTTTTTCTCTCTCTATCTCTCATTTTTCTCACTCTCCTTTCTCTTTCTTTCCTTCTCTCTCATTCCCCCTTTCTCTCATTTTCTCTCTCCTTTCTCTTTCTTTCTCTCTCTTTTCTCTCACCATGATTTCTTTTATGGGTTCTATTGATGCTCCATAATACCGACCAGGATGTAAGAAAATAGAAGACATTGACCAGTTTGGCAATTTGACTTAATTAAGATTGAGGTTGTGTTTAACATTATTTTTGAACGTAGTGAAAGAATCTAAAAGTAACCTGCTGCATTCAAGCTTTTGCTTTGATTCCATGCTCATTTCACAGATGAGGCTCAATATCGTAGATGCATTTTAAGATTATGTGGGAAGCACCTCCTTAAGTAGTGTTCACCTTAAGTAGTGGTCAGTGTGAATCACAAATAGCTTTTACTCTGATGCATGCGTGTGTGCATGTTGTTGTTTTAAAATTTTCTGTATTACCAAATTTGTTTAAACTTTCAAGCATTTCTTATAGCCTTGTCTGTACACAGGGATGCTCTTGGTGTAGCAAGTGTTGTTGCTGCAATGCTTGGCTTATCAATACTCTTGCTGTTGGGCGTACTTGATTGGGATGATTGCTTAAGTGAAAAATCTGCATGGGATACTTTTGCTTGGTTTGTAGTCTTAGTGGGAATGGTAGGCCAATTGACAAATCTTGGAATTGTTTTCTGGATGTCTGGTTGTGTAGCCAAAGTTCTTCAATCGTTCTCTTTAAATGGACATGGGTACTTTTTGCCAAGTCAGAATGCGCCGACTTGAGCGGTTGCAAGCACTGGCTCTCGACGTCAGTATCTACAAGATGAACACTCTGATGGAACTCATGGGTATGACTGAGCATCGATCGAACCCATAAAAGATATCATGGTGAGAGGAAGGAGAGAGAAAGAAAGAGAAAGGAGAGAGAAAGTGTCATAAATTAATGAGAGAAATGAGAGAGAGAGAGAGATAAAAGACAAAGAGAGAAAGGAAAGTGAGAGAAATGAGAGGAGAAACATGTCAGAAGTATAATGAGAGAAAGGACAGAGAAAGAGAAAAAAAAAGTAGTGCTTGGCTACTCGTCCGCTACATAATGTATCAGATGGAGCTGGAGGGTATTTTTGTCAAAAAGTCATCCGCTACATTATGTGGCGGACGTATTTAAAAAATATATAAAAAAAAAAGATCTGGACGGTCCATAGATCGCACGTGGACGGCCAGATCGCGCTGACAACTTAACCCAAGTTTATACAACGGAGCTGATCCATTACTCGCGCTGGCAACTTGGGTTAAGTTGCCAGCGCGATCGGCCGTCCATGCACGATCTGTGGACGGTCAAGATCTTTTTTTTTTGCATTTTTTTAAGTACGTTCGCCACATGGTGAGGCAGACAATACTTTTTACCAGATTGCCCTTCCATTGGGAGAAATTAACTTGGCTGTCCGCTACATTATGTAGCAGACAAATTTTGTTCTGTCTTTGTACAGCCATAACCAAATTAACCTGAGTGTTTTGGCTTCTGTGTTGGATGCTCTTGGTTCTCTGTATTTTCAGTCAAGCAATGTCTTTTGTCATTTGCAATATGCAGATGTGGCAAAACAATGTCTTTTGCCATCAACAAACCCACAACTGCCACACCAGCATCGAAGAACCACCGCACCACTCCAGCCACAACCAACAAACCCATAATCCTCCAACCAAGACAACATCACCATCATCCACCATCCACCACCATCACAACCTCTCTAACACTACTATCGAGAAGCTAGAATAAACAATTGTTTGTATTAAAAAACAAAATATAAAAATAAAACCCAAATCCACCACTCCACAATCCTGTCAAGCTTATTAAGCAAGTGACATCCCACATGAACTTGGAATCAATTTAAATTTTACAAACAAAAATACCATTCAGCAAAATAGACGAACGGAGGCTTGTCCGGTACTTGGTATTGAAAACTCAAAATCTAGCAACAGTCTAACAAATCAAGTTCCATACCAGATCAAATCTACTTCAGAAGTCACATATGACTATAATAATTCCAAGTTCCAACTGAAAAAAGTAAAAGAACATAGATCAAACCCTGAAACAGTGCCCACGTCATCATGAAACCATTTATTCTTCCTCGATGGCCGCTTCACCGCTCTTCTTGTTGTGCTTCCATGCGTACATAGCTGCCGCCGTTGAGAGAGAGAGAGATAGGTAGACAGAAAGAGAGATGAAGTCTTACCTAAATAGATATATATATATATATATATATATATATATATATATATATATAGGGGGCCGATCCACATCTACCGGTGGGAAAATAACAATTTTCCCACCGAACCGCAGGTAACAGCAGCGGTTGGAAAAATTGCGTACGGACGATGCATTAATGGCAAAAAAGGAACGAGGAAATGGTGAGAAAATGGCGAGAAAATGTGAGAAATTGGTGAGAAATTGGAAAAAGGACACCAACCGCATTAAGAAGCAGCGGTTGGCATTAATTTCCCCTGCCACGTGTCCTCCCCCACGCCTGCCACGTGGCCCAACCCCATGGCCCCTGCCACGTGTCGTCTCCCCTTCCTGCCACGTGGCCCAACCGCATGAACAACCCGCGGTTGGGGGAGTGGCCCTGCCACGTGTCGTCTCCCCTCCCTGCCACGTGGCCCAACCGCATGAACAACCCGCGGTTGGGGGAATGGCCCTGCCACGTGTCGTCCTTCCTCCCTGCCACGTGGCCCCAACCGCATGAACAACCCGCGGTTGGGGGAGATGGCCCTGCCACGTGTCGTCCTTCCTCCCTGCCACGTGGCAACCACATGAACAACCCGCGGTTGGGGGAGATGGCCCTGCCACGTGGCATCCTTCCCTCCCTGCCACGTGGCCCAACCGCATGAACAACCCGCGGTTGGGGGAGATGGCCCTGCCACGTGTCGTCCCCCCTCCCCCCATGATGCCCCACGTGGTGTCCTTCTGCCCCACGTGGTGTCCTTCTGCCAATTTTTTTTTTTTGCCGCAGCCTTTGACTGTCGATCACGGGTTTTTTTTTCCTGTCTTTTTTCTTCTCTCTTCCTCACTTTTTTCTGTCTTTTTTCTTCTCTCTTCCTCACTTTTCTCTCTTTATAATCCCCTCCCCCGAACCCTTCTTCTGCACTCTATCATATTTACCAACTTCCTTCGTACTTTATATCTCACTTACATAATCTCCACAACAATACAAACCAAAAAATTTTACGCTAGAAGATCGGTGGATAACCGCTAGAAGATCGGTAGATTTTTCTTTAAATACATCAAGTCACAACAAGTAAGTATTTTGAATTTCCTTATAATTCAATGTTAGGTTTATACAAATCAGCGTATTACATTTATAGATTCCAAAATAGCGATTTTTTAGGGCGCCAAATATAGACAGTTTTTCACGAATTTATAAAAAATTGCTAGAGCTAGATTTTGCCAAAGTGCAAAAAAAAGACCCTAGTTATTCTTAAAGGATCTGTCTCAGGTAAAAATTTCAGATTTTTCCAAAGACTGGAAAGGGGTTAACTGATACGGGGAACCTTGTAACTCTGCAGTGTATTTTAAAATATCAAGCTAGCGCGATTTCGCGCGAAAATTTTATGAGAACCCTAGGATGTTGGGAAGTTCCATTCCCCAGGAATTCGGGCCATTCCGAAGCCGTTACCTATTTTTTTGGCCGAACGGTCCTTTAAGCGCTTGATCCGGACACCGGTTCGGGATTTTTGGGCGAAACCTCCGTAAAATACTTTTTAGGTCAAGAATGAATTAAGGGAGCCTAAAATAGCATTTCTAAGCCTCTTTTGATATTTTTCGATGCCAGGGGGCATTTCGGTAATTCGCCGCCCCGAGAGGGGTATTTCGGTAATTTTACAGTGCTAAGTTTTTCGACGGACTTTTTAGTCCCGAAATGTAATTACAAAACCTGAAATGTTGTTTTGAAGCTGATTTGGCGCGCGTAGGGGTGATAATGAATCCCCGGGGGCATTTCGATAATTTGTCGCTCAACGAGGGTATTTTGGTAACTGAACGTTGCAACACAACTGGAGGAAATAATTTTCAACACTATGTGTATTCCTAGGGTGTAACACTATGTGTGTTTAATGTGAATACGAAACGTAATTGTCGCTAAAGGTGAAAACTTAATTAATTAGTTTTTTCACGAATTTATAAAAAATAGCTAGAGCTAGATTTTGCCAAAGTACGAAACAGAGACCCTAGTTATTTTCAAAAGATCTGTATCAGGTAAAAATTTCAGATTTTTCCAAAGACTGGAAAGGGGTTAACTGATACGGGGAACCTTGTAACTTTGCAGTGTAATTTAAAATATCAAGTCAGCGCGATTTCGTGCGAAACTTTTATGAGAACCCTAGGGTGTTGGGAAGTTCCATTCCCTCGGAATTCGGGCCATTCCGAAGCCGTTAGCTAATTTTTTGGCCGAACGGGCTTTTAAGCGCTCGATCCGGACACCGGTTCGCGATATTTAGGCGAAAAATCTGTAAAATACTTTTTAGATCAAGAATGAACTCAGGAAGCTTAAAATAGCTTTTTAAAGCTATTTTGATATTTTCAAGCTGCCAGGGGGTATTTTGGTAATTTGCCACCCCGCGAGGGGTGTTTTGGTAATTTTACGGTTCGGGGGCGTAATTGGCGCTAGGGGTGAAAACTTAATTAGACAGTTTTTTCACGAATTTATAAAAAATAGCTAGAGCGTGATTTTGCCAAAGTACAAAATAGAGACCCTAGGTATTTTCAAAAGATCTGTATCAGGTAAAAATTTCAGATTTTTCCAAAGACTGTAAAGGGGCTAGCTGATACGGAAAACCGTGTAACTTCGCAGTCTAATTTAAAATAACAAGCTAGCGCGATTTCGCGCGAAACTTTTATGAGAACCCTAGGATGTTGGGAAGTTCCATTCCCCAGGAATTCGTGCCATTCCGAAGCCGTTAGCTATTTTTTTGGCCGAACGGGCCTTTAAGCGCTCGATCCGGACACCGGTTCGCGATTTTTGCGCGAAAGATCCGTAAAATACTTTTTAGATCAAGAATTAACTCAGGAAGCGTAAAATAGCATTTTAAGGCACCTTTGATATTTTTCTTGATGCCAGGGGCATTTTGGTAATTTGCCACCCCGCGAGGGGTGTTTTGGTAATTTTCCCGCGCCAAGTTTTTCAAATGACTTTTTAGTCCAGAAATGTAAGTAAACCACCTGAAATGTTGTTTTGAAGCTGGTTCGGGGGCGTTGGGGTGATAGTGAACCCCCAGGGGCATTTCGGTAATTTGCCGCTCATCGGGGGCTAATTTGCTAGGAAGGATCCAGCTTAAAATTCATACCTTAAAATAACTTTTAGTTCAGGAAAGGGTGTGAGACACCCGAAAACTTATTTTGTTCCGGATGTTCTGAACCTTGTGACGCACCGGCGATGACTGCCAGGGGTATTTTGCATAAGTAGCGGGTGTTTTGGTAACTTTCCCCCTTTAAAATTTTTCCTGATATATTTGGTATATAATTGATATAATACATTTAAAAACTTGACTTTAAAGCGGTTTTGAGGTGTTGGGGGTGTAGGGGCCATCGGGGGGTATATTGCTATATAACCACGTTGGCGCTAAATTCACCTGCTGACTAGCGTAATTAAGCGTTCGGAGTGGTGGGAAGTGAGGATTTGTTTTAATACATTGAAATAATGACTATTGCTAATGTGTTGGTAAGCTAGGTTAAAGATCCAGTTATAGTTTTGGAATGTAAATATTATGGACGCTAAGTTGGTTTATAATTATATTTTGTTCTTAGAGGTATGAATTTCAGCCCTGGACCTCATGATACATCAATCCTATACGATGACGATGACCACGTCGCGAGGCACGTATTTGACGGTGTCGATAGGGGTGTTTTGGAAACAATTCAAAGCACAAGGCACCTTGAAGAGTGGGTACTAAACGAGGAACAAATACAGCTATTACACCGTCAAAATTTAACCCTGTTCACCGATTGTGGGAAATGGTCTCGACACGACGATTGCCTTATATCCGCTCTAGTTGAACGATGGAGGAGCGAGACGAACTCATTTCACTTCCGGTTTGGTGAAATGACTGTTACGTTAGAGGACGTCGGATATATACTTGGAATCCCATGTCACGGCAGACCCGTTACTCTGAACGTGCCGTCTGCATCCATAGCGAATATGGCTATGCAGTATTTTTCGGGAATTCCAAGGGCAGCTCTTACAACAAACGGCGTCAAGCTTAAATGGCTGAGAGAGCAGTACGGCGTGCTACCGGATGAATACACTCCTCATGATTTCGTGACGTATACGAAGGCATTCCTTCTGTATATTATTGGAGCTATATTACTTCCGACGCATTCGAAAAACACGGTGCATCCGAAGTATATGGTGTTCTTGGAGGATCTTGAGGAGGTATACTCGTATTCGTGGGGTTCAGCTGTCCTTGCGCACCTATATCGAGCACTGCATAAGGCTACGAGAAACGGTGCCAAGTCCATTGCCGCCTGCCTGACTCTATTACAGGTATGAGCATTTATTTTCTTGGTCGGATCCTTAGTCAATATATTCGGGATTAATTACTAATTCCATATAATGTTTGCATTCACAGGTTTGGTCTTACGAGAGGCTACCCATGGGTCGTCCACAACCGTTGGTAGATTCCGATGAGACGTGGCCTAGGGTGTGGGCCTGGGGGCCTACGACCAACCAGAGGAGGAGACGGGTAGACCCTCACCACCATCTAAAGTTCTATCGGGGGGAACTAGAGATACTAGATGCAAGCAGCCATATGCAAGGTGATGCATCTGTTGGATGAGTGGTGTTGGCAACTTCCGGTGTCGTACGTGCTGGCAGGTTTGGTTCGGGTGCCGCTCATTCACTTCGAAGAATGTGAGTTTCAGATGCCCGATCGAGCTATGAAGCAAGCTGGCTGTCCACAAGGGATACCAAAACCCGCTGTAGACATGCGGCCATACAGGGGTGGTCGAGGGCCGAACTTCGAGGTGGCTGATGCCTTGATTTTGTTGGGTGACGAGGTGCAACAGTGGAATACCTGGCAGGAAACGTATGATAGCCTTGTATCGCTGAAGCACGACGGCATTAGTACTGAGGAATACTTACAGTGGTTTCTCAGGGTGACGCGCACGAGGGTGAATCGCCCTTCCCAGGTGAAGAAGACATCGTATGCGCCACGTGAGGTCTATGACCAGTTCTGGGCATTGGCCATTGTAAGTCATGCTAGTGTTGTTTGGTAATTTATTTGCGCACCTTATCGACCATGCCTGAAATGATTAGCCATATTTTCTATGCATGTTTTTTAGGTTGACCAGGGCATTGAGGTGTTCAAGCAGCTGGAGTCGTTTGACTGGTTTGTCGCGCAGGCTCCTGACAATCTCAAGAGGTCCATTGAGAGGTACAAGACTGAAGTTCAAAACTTTAGTCTTGCGTACCGGGGTTACCAAGGGGAGCCGTCTAGTCGCCCTCCTCCTGACGCGTACGACTATCAGCCCCAGAGTCAGGTTCCCCAAGTAGGAATCCAGGCCTCGTGCCCAAGCTTTCGGTCGGACAAAGGACAAGCGACGAAGCCATTGAGGCCGGACAAGATGGGTTGGATCGACCGGCACTACTTCGGGCATGAGCCTGTCAATTCAACAGACTTTCCCCTTGCGACATTCCTAGGTCATGAGGATATCAGAACGTTGGCGCCGGAGACAGATCTTTCAAATTTTGTCATGAACGCTTACATAGAACTGCTCCGGATTAGAGAGCAACATTTTAACCGTTCTGAATATTTGAAGCTTAACATGTATCCCACTCATTTTGTGGAATTAACGGTGAGAGAATTCACAGAATGGAGGCGAGGGGGCGGCAGGAGTAAGTGGAAACCAGGTCGAAACGTGTTAGGCATGATGAACGCAGACTATCAATGTCCCGCTGCTGATGCGAACCTTATCATGATACCTTGTCATCATGCAAACCACTGGTTCCTATTAGTTCTCCATCCAGCGTTCAGAACAGTTCACATATACGATAGCCTAAGGGAGGACGAGCCTGGACAGCTGCTGGCACAGATGTACAACGAGTACATCACTTTAGTGGTTAGTTTTTATTTTTTGACCTTGGCTCATAGTATATTGTTCTTGTTTCATAGGCTTGATTCTCGTTTTTATTGTTGGATGCAGACTACTGTCCTCTCGCTAGCGTGCGAACGGCCACAGGGGGACCCTTGGACGGTCGTGATGATAAAGGACCGACCAAAGCAATATAACGGTCACGATTGCGGGATTTACGTCCTCAAGTACATGGACTACATTGCTCGCTCGGAAGTGCTCAAACACTCCTCGTGGACTAGGAAGGATGCCTTGACGTTTAGGTATAGGATAGCCTGGGAGCTGAAAAAGAATGAAGCTAGACGCCTTCATTACCATTATCCTGACGTGCGTGGCTAGCTGCTGTGATGTTACAAAAAACTGTACCAAAAAGAAATGTACATAATTTTTCGCATGCTATGAATTTGGCGCTAAAATGTGCGCGAATATACCTTTCATATGACGCATTCGAAAAAATTACACGGTTGGGATCATTGCGGGCTGTCAGTATCCCCCGCTTTGATGGGAACTCGGTTTATAGCGTTTCGTCACCTCTCCGCTAGGGCGCATCTTATCGGCCCAGACCCTCGTGATTGTTGAGGCTGTAAGGAGTCCGCTGTGGAGTGGTTGATGTGTGTAGCGTGAATTTTCTAAAAGAGCGGATGTGTAGAGTGACAAAAAAAATTGGGCCCTAAAGTGTGCCCGAATAGGCCCTTCCTAGGAAAACCCAAAAAATAATGTGTCTCGTTTTTCGCCGAAATTCTTACAAATGGGCTAACTAGCGTGCCTAAGGTGCAATGAGCGAAAAAAAAGTGACAAAAAAAATTACAACTTTTTTCGGAAGCTATCAATTGGGCCCTAAAGTGTGCCCGAATAGGCCCTTCCTAGGAAAATCCAAAAAATAATGTGTCTCGTTTTTCGTCGAAATTCTTACAAATGGGCTAACTAGCGTGCCTGAGGTGCAATGAGCGAAAAAAAAGTGACAAAAAAAATTACAACTTTTTTCGGAAGCTATCAATTGGGGCCTAAAGTGTGCCCGAATAGGCCTTTCCTAGGAAAACCCAAAAAATAAAGTGTCTCGTTTTTCGCCAAAATTCTTACAAATGGGCTAACTAGCGTGCCTGAGGTGCAATGAGCGAAAAAAAAGTGACAAAAAAAATTACAACTTTTTTCGGAAGCTATCAATTGGGCCCTAAAGTGTGCCCGAAAACGGAGTTACCAAAAATATCAATAATCCACAAACCAAATCACAAATTAAAGATTCCACAAACCAAATCACAAATTTAAACATTATAAAAGTTCAATTTATACAACTGAAACATTAACCCTAAAACTCTTCCTCATCATCGTCCTCCTCGACCATACTGCCAGGTTCGATACCTAACACTTTATAATGGTTTCTCTTGTCATGATCAGTCATCTTATTACACAACGCACACTTTCGTAATTTTTTTTGACCCGTTGCTTCTTCAATCGGATTCTTCATGCGTATTGCTCGTTTTCGCCCTTTTGTTTGAGAAATAATTGGATCAAAAATGTCGTCCTCCTCACCTTGTAGGTCAGTGCCGTCAATGACTGGCTGTTTGGCTCGATTGAATCTACCGGCTGGAGTCGTCCGAGTAGTCGGAGTGTCCACAGTTTCTGGTAATGCCATCCTAAACTGTGCATGCTTAGCCTTATCCCGTGCGGCTGCTTCAACTTGATACCTGTACCCATCAAATGTCGACGCTGCATCCATTGATAAACCGTGCATGATGTTACAAAGGTGATTATATCGCAGCGACTCAGATTGCTCGAAATCAACTGAAACATTGGGCACGTAAGGAATGTGACCGTGGACTCTATTGGCTTCCTTCGTCCACCGTTCCAAGATATACTGTGGAGGGATTTCACTAGCATTCTTGGCGCTCAAAACCCTCAACGCGTGTCGACAAAGTATACCTTTATGCTCAAACAGTTGACAGTTGCAATTAACCAACCCGGTGTCCTTACAAACTGCTACGGTAAAATGTCGTCTGTTCCTCGGAGCCGACGAAGAGCACGGATTGGCGAAATTCGTCACATTTGTCAAAGCATAAACCTTGATATCTCTGGTGGAATACTCGTGCAACTTTGTCATGCCATATTGATTCGACTTTAGTAGTTCCTCTTGAAACTGTCGAAACATTTCCTTGGTATAGACTTGAGCCGCATGAGCCTCTAAAGGTGAATAAACTAGTATAGCTCTTTCTTTGCAAACTGTAGCCGCGTCGGCTTCTCTCTCACGGTACAATTGCCTGTCAACGGCTTTCTGCATCTCTAGTACGAACTCCGCTATACTTGAAGACTGGCCTACGTACCCATCAAAGAATGAATTCATAGCTTCGCTTCTCGAGGTCGTAGTCATTCCGGCTGCAAAAAACTTCTTGGTGTAGGCACCGACCCACTGTGTCTTGATCTCATACAACGATTGTAACCATTCATGATTGTGCAAATAGTAAGTATCCATTAACGTGGCCCACCTCTCCTCGAACACGTCTACCGTCAACGATTTCTTCACACATGTATTAAAGTCAGTCTTGAATGACGGATGGTTTGCATATACATTGTGAAGCCGTTCGGGATATTTGTTGCTTATGTGCCATGTGCACAGGCCATGGTGAGTATCTGGAAGGACCTTAGCGATTGCATTTTTCATTGCCAGATCTTGGTCGGTGATGATGGTCTTTGGAGGAATATGATACATTGCTTGAAGCCACGTTTCAAATAACCACGTAAATGACTCCTCCGTCTCATCCCTAAGCAGGGCAAAGCCAAACGAGATTGACTGATAGTGGTGGTTCACCCCGGTGAACGGAGCAAAAGGCATAGAGTACTTATTGGTGCGGTATGTGGTGTCAAACGTCACAACATCCCCAAAATTTTGGTAAGCAGCTCTAGAACGGGGGTCCGCCCAAAATATAGTACTAATGCGGTTCTCCTCATCCAGTTGGAGACTGTAGAAAAATCCAGAATTCTCACTCTGAAGGCACCTGAAGAGATCAAGTGTAGTTTGAGAATCACTCTTACCGAAAGACTCTCTCCTCTGAGCACGAAGTTCATTTCGAAGGTCAACTTCGTTGAAACTCAACTTGTCAATCCCCCCAGCCTGGCTTGAGAAAACCCCCATCATCTTAGAAGGTGGAATTTTAGCCTCGGCCATTGTAAAAATCAGTTGTCTGTGTGCCGCGCTTATTTCTCGGTGTTGATGAATTTGACCAATCTTACTAGGGGTCATCAACTGATGATTATGGCTCAACTCCACTCCTGTCACAACCCAATGGTTTTCATTTTTTCGGTGTACTGCATACACATGGGCCTTGCAGCCGGTACCCGGAAATGTGTCCCGTTTTCTTTGTCTTGTTGTCCCTTCGTCACTGATCCGAACGACCGGGGGTACATGCGGTGCTCCTCTATGACACTCAAATAGTCTTGCACAAATTTGATCTGTATTCGCCCGTTTTCTAGTCGTCTTAGTTCTAATACCGAAACCTATCGTTTTCGAATATGCTCTATAGTATGCTTCAACTTCGTCCAGTGTTTGAAAAACTTGACCAACGTAAGGTGGATCAGAACCTTCACAAAAATTATTTCCTCCAGTTGCATCCATATTTATACTGAAATCTAAAAAATAAAAATTATATCATTCTCAACAAGTCATAGAATTAAATAAAAGAAGAATAAAATTTATTTAAACGTAATTGTTGGAAATTTTGTATAATGTAAAATTAGCAAAGACAAATTACCGAAATGCCCCCGGGGGTTCATTATCACCCTAACGCCCCAAATCAGCTTCAAAACAACCTTTCAGGTGCTTTGCTTACATTTCTCGACTAAGAAGTCCTTTCAAAAACTTAACGCTGCAAAATTACGAAAATACCCCTATCGGGGATGCGAATTACCAAAATGCCCCCTGGCATCATAAAATCTGAAAAGTGCTTTGAAATGGGATTTTAAGCTTCCTGAATTCACTCTTTAAAATAACTTTTCAGGTGGACTGAAAAACTTTTTCGGGAAAATTACCAAAACACCCCTCGCGGGGTGGCAAATTACCAAAATGCCCCCTGGCATGAGAAAATATCAAAAGTGCTTTAAAAAGCTATTTTAAGCTTCCTGAGTTCATTCTTGATCTAAAAAGTATTTTACGGATTTTTCGCCTAAAAATCCCGAACCGGTGTCCGGATCGAGCGCTTAAAAGCCCGTTCGGCCAAAAAATTAGCTAACGGCTTCGGAATGGCCCGAATTCCTGGGGAATGGAACTTCCCAACACCCTAGGGTTCTCATAAAAGTTTCGCGCGAAATCGCGCTGGCTTGATATTTTAAATTACACTGCAAAGTTACAAGGTTGCGCGTATCAGTTAACCCCTTTCCAGTCTTTGGAAAAATCTGAAATTTTACCTGATACAGATCTTTTGAAAATAACTAGGGTCTCTGTTTTGTACTTTGGCAAAATCTAGCTCTAGCTATTTTTTATAAATTCGTGAAAAAACTGTCTAATTAAGTTTTCACCTTTAGCGACAATTACGCCCCGCAATCAGCTGCAAAACAACATTTCAGGTGTTTTACTTACATTTCTGGACTTAAAAGTCCGTTGGAAAACTTTTTTGGGAAAATTACCAAAATACCCCTCTCGGGGTGGCAAATTACCAAAATGCCCCCTGGCTTCAGAAAATATCAAAAGTGCTTTAAAATGCTATTTTAAGCTTCCTGAGTTCATTCTTGATCTAAAAAGTATTTTACGGATTTTTCGCCTAAAAATCCCGAACCGGTGTCCGGATCGAGCGCTTAAAAGCCCGTTCGGCCAAAAAAATAGCTAACGGCTTCGGAATGGCCCGAATTCCTGGAGACATGGAACTT
>JAVXUP010003895.1:0-49330 GCA_033070095.1 Escallonia herrerae | reverse complement strand
ACTTGTAACATTTTATTTTCCTCTGCAAACATGAGTCTCACGTTGACATGGTGGCATGCCTGATAGAAGTTAGAACAGAGACATGAAGATAAAAGCACTATCAAACACAGAACTTGCTGCAGTTGGTGAGCTATTTGAAACTTTATTATTATTATAAGATCCATGACAAGTTACTGGTTTAGAAATTGCCAAGTAGGGATGTGCAATCAAGCTCTGAAAATATCAGCAACCAATGAAAAGATAGATAAAAATCTTCAAAGATAAGGGCCGTTGAATGTGAATGTAGTATTTATACTTGCTCAGTGAGCTGTATGGAACTCAAGCCACAAGTGCACAACTCTTCGCAGATAACTTCTTCTTCTCTGTTACCACATGGCTGCTTCAACCATGGCCCTTTCTTCCCCATCTTTGGCCGGAAAGGCCGTGAAAGTCGCTCTTTCTGCATCGAAGCTCCTTGGCAATGGAAGAGTGTCCATGGGGAAATCTGTCGGCCCTAATAATATAAATTTGAAATAAACTGATTAGAATTGAAACTTTCAAAAAATGCTACTTATAAATTATAATGTTAGTAGGCCAAAAAAGGCTTGTCAATATTACACCAAATTAACATGTATCAATCTCAACCAATTAATTTGATGTATTCTTGTTGGCCATCTACGCAAATAAATAACAAGGAGTTGGGAACCCAAAAAAAAAAAATAGGGCTCGGGCCCGGCCCTAAATATTGGGCCGAGGGCCAGGGCTTAGACTGGACCCATATATCTAGATTTCAGGCCTACGCCCGGCCCATTTTTCAGTCATCAGGCCCGGCCGGTTTTCATTGGAGGCCCGTTGGGCTTGGGCTGGGCCCACCCAAGCCCGGCCCATTGACATCTTTAAGTTGAAGAGGCAAAGAAAAAAGAATCCCACCTAAAAGAAATGGGAAAGTAAATGAGTATGTAATAAGATGACTCATTTACTCATTTACTTCTCTCGTGCGCTTAGGCATATGCAAGTGTTACGAGAAATAATCACACGGTAACGCGAGTGTGGCAGTGGGCTGTGAGGCGCAATGTGGTGCTTTGGTAGCATATATCACATCATTGCGAGACGCGATTGGGCGCCTTAAAGTTTTTATGATTAAATTTAGGATGTCAGTTTTGGATGAGTGTGATTAACGGATTGCACCGATTCGGGCAAGACGTTTAACCTGGCACCGGCTCGCATTGACCCAACCATTGGGAGTTAGGTGGTTAATGGCCAAAAATCTCGACTGTTAATCTTAACAATTTCCGATCTAATAGTCCAAACTAAATGGATCCACGGTGAAAGGGTGTAACCCAATTCGATAGTCACCAGTGCTTTATAAATAGTTAGATTTTTTGGCTTTTCAACATATTCTGCCTTTTCTCTTTGCCTCTTGCAGACCTTTAAGAAAAATGAATTTCTACATAATTATTTCTTGTTGAAATATTGTCCAGTTATCCGTACACCTTTTCATCTAGCATTATAATTTAGACTATGTTCATCAAATGAAAAGATGCGTGGGGCGCTAACACCCTCTCTATAGTAAGGCCGGCGGGTAAGGTTCGAAGATGCTGCTCAAAAGTTGGATTTGAGGTGCTCATCATTTATGCAAATGCGTCTACCCTTGTGCTTCGTCGAATCTTGGTATTTGCTGTTAACCCACGGCACACCATTTCTAGTGCGGGCGACTAAATACTTAAGAAAAATATCACAAAGTGCCTAGAAGCCTTTTTTTTCTAAAAAAAACTTTGGCTGCTATCCAGGTTAAAGGAATATTCCTCCTACATCTCATCTAGTGACAAGTAATGGTCGCTAAATATTTTTATTTAGTGATGCTAAAAAAATTGCTGTTAAGAATTGTCGCTAAACGTGTTAGCAGAAAAGACACTATAAAAATTTTGCGACCTCGAATTGTTGCTATATACAGGATTGGAGAAACATTCTTATAACCCGGGTAGCAGATTTATGGCGGCACTTGGGCACCAAGACCATGTGGTAGGATGTACACCATGTAATTAGCAGAGCCCTCCATTTGTGTGGGAATTCAATGTTTCACCACCCTATGATTAGACATCACGTTACTGTGCATCACTCTCACTGAATGACTCGGGCTGCCTAAAGCTTGCTCAATCATGGACATCATGCTAGGCTGTTGCTAGATAGAACTGCACCAGGGGAGTTACAAAGTGGAACAAACTGTGGAAGATCTCAAGAAGAAGGCACTCAATCCGACTCTCCAAAGTCCCAATTTCACCGCATGAGAGCAAAGCACAACACTTAAAAATGGTTTTTCCTAACAAAACATTCTTCTTTGGCTGTATAAATGAAGGAGGATCAGAATGTGCATTCGAATTAGGAATAACAAAAGTGGATGTTTTATTCACCGATGATTGAACTATGTGAATTATTTGAACTTCATCTAGCTGCAACATGAATCGTAAACTTCCACCACCCAATGACTCATGGATTATGAATAGGAAAAAATGATTTGGGACTTGAATGCTGTGCTATATTCTACGTGGCAAAATGTATTCAAGGCAAGACAGGGTCATCTATCTGCTGCGCAGGGTCTTCATGATCCATGACTTTGGCCTGCCTTACAATGGGGGAAATCAATTTCCAAACTGCATCAAATAGCAGAAGTAGGCTTGTTACACGTAGCGATCAAATTGGATTTGAGGAAATCAACTATTGATCACAAACCAAAACTCTCTGGGAACTGAAATTTGTGGCTGTTTAAGACTGGAACATTAGAATCTAGAAAGTATCCATATACACTTCTAGACTAACAATGTGTTCCAGTCACATCTAAAACTGTTTTACTCTATTACAGAAGACAAGATTGTTTTATGCAATGCATGTTTTATGCTGATAATATCAGAGAACAACCACTGATAAGCCTGTATACATTTTATGCACATTAAACCCTTCAGAGGAAAAACATATATCACTTCTTTGTGCCTTGTCACAGATTCACTAAGCCCTCTTTGGCTCAGATAAACATGGAAAATTTCAAGTTTTGAAACTTAAGTAGCTTAGTCGCAGAAGATTTAACTTCCTTCCATGTATGAAATCTATGCAAAACTAAGTGGACGTGGTACTGAAAACATTAAGCAGAAAATGGATATGAAGCTTAAGTTATCTAAGAGAAAGACGTAGATTCACTCACGATATATCGTGGCTGCAAACCACTCGTTGACGATTTTCACCCATGTACTAGCCCAGCCAACATCAATGCTCCATCTGTTCACAAATGCATAATATAATTCTAACAGACGATGGATTAGACAAAATGAAGAGAGCATCAGTATCGTACTTCCTGGTTGAGCTTTCTAGGTTCCAACTGATGAATAGCATTGCAAAGTACATGGCCCCCAAGGAGAAGATCAGGTGGAAGAAGCCATATTTATATGGGATGTCATCCTCCTGTTGAACTTCATCTTTGCGGAACTGGATGCATATAATTCATTATTTCTCAGAATGAACAAAATCTTGGTGAATGCGTGTTTATGCTAGTTGACGTGTGATCTTTCATACAGAGTAGTCACCAAGTTCTAGCAGGGTTGTTTCAAATATTTTCAGACAGGAGGGGCTAGCCAGTGGAAGCTAGTACCAGGATTTTCATATTAATGCTTGACATTCTTGGCCAGAGTTTTGAGACTTCACATATTCTAGAAATAGAATAAAAGCAGAGAAAAGAATAATGCTGACTCATTAGCATTATGAAGCTCAAGATCATTTTTTCTATTAAAAATGAATATCTCAGTTCACCTGAAATGTTTGTGAATCTATCCCTGTCGAAAATGTTGCCATGACGATTGCACATATGGCAATTAGAAAGCCCTGTAAGCACGAGGAAAAACAAAGCCACACGGTAAGGAACTTAAGGTGATTCTATGAAGAAAATTGCCAAAGTCAACATTGTTATCAATCTATTGTTATTATCCACTTTTGCTTTATCAACACTGTGATGCAACACTAGGGGAATGCCTTAATTAGTGCACATAGTGATATGTACTTTTATCATCATCATCATCTCAAACAATTGAGGTATTTGATAGACCTCATTTTGCAGTCGCTGATGCAAAGTTGGAAGCATATTGCAAGATCAACATATTGCAACAAAGAGTAAGGAAAGAACATGGTTGAAAAATACTCCGTAGAATGCTAGAAAGAAAGGCTGTTAGCTCTTACAAGCACAGTGGTCCAGTCAACATTTCCGTTTTCCTGCTTCTGAGGGCTGCAGTTCTCAAGGGCAGGCTCGCTGGAAAATCACGTGTTACAACAGAAAAACAAATCATCATGGTGTAAGTCAAGAGTGAATATATGTTTAAACAATGAGGAAGAAGAAATCAAGGTAAACGTAGAATGCAGTCTGATATATAGGTTTCATATATACCATATAATCTTTGACACTGGTTTTATACTAGTATCGTACTGAGTACATAAATTCGATCTATATGCATGAGAGTTTCTAACCTTCTGATAGCCGACCAACAGAGGAAAACAATATATGAGGCCATAATCCCTGAAGATAAAAGACCTCTATTCACCTGTTCTAAGCATTCCAAAAAAAAAAAAAAATCAGATGTGGTACATATTTCTGAATACAGTTCCGTGGTCCTATTGAAAAACAAATGACATTTATCTAAATGTTCTGAAGCGAAGGTAAGAAAAGTGGTTGAATTTATGATGCTTGTCCAACACTTATATTTGGACTAAGCCACGGGTCACAATGTTGATCTATGTGCTGAATTCCTCTCTTGTTTTCCAAAATTCACAAGTTCTTTAAGTATTTCCATCTGTTATCTCCAGGTCGCAATGGAGCATGTTTACCACTGCACCATGGCTCACCCTAGAATGTGAAATGGAAACGCAAGACTAGTGTTGTTTTCTTCATTTTTTTGGTCAAGCAGGAGTATTGAACTTCACTAGTAATAAGAAGGTAGTAGGTTTGCTAGGAAGGTTTAATATCTAGACATGATTGTCGCCATTAACGTACGAAAGAGTATATTCACGGAAGCCAAATGGAAACGAACTTCTGAAAAGCATACCTTCGAGTGTAAGGATATAACCATCATTACTACAAGCAATACTGTAGTCCATGTGATGAAAAATATGTTCAGACTGCATGAAGGTTTTGGAGCATACAGTGCATACATCACCACAATCCCACAGAATGATGCTATGTAAAATAATGTTGACATGAATAACCCCAGGAAGCAGCTGCAAATAATAACAGAGACAAACATAAGCAAAAATAGCAAAAGCTTAGGACCAAAAGCTAGTGATAGCGCTTTAATGGCGTTAAATTATAAACCATCAAAAACTTTTCGATTGTCACTAAGCGTCCTTGCTAGCATGTGCATTAGTAATATGATCATATGCTTTCACACATTAAAGGAAGATGTAAAGAGTTTCATTTTGGAGGACCTAATACTCCATCCTTTCTTCATCCAGTCCATACTTGTATGTGTTTGTCCTTCTCCTGGATCGTGTCGGTTTGTAAAAAACCTAAATCAGCTCTCCAAAGTTCATTCCCCAGGAAGATATTCAAAAGAACTCTCATCTCTCATCTTCTTGCTATATGTACATGTGTCTTTTATGAAGCCTTGGCCAGTTATGCTAAGGTTGATACAAATAAAAGTGCTAGAAGTAATACATCGCACCAGGGTTCTGCAATAGGAGTTTTTAACTTATATCGACATATGATTATGTTATTTTATCTACCTATGATTAGCTGATATCAACTCTAGGGTGAATTTACGGCGTAAGACGAGGTTGAATAATGTCAGTATCGACAAGTGCATTATAACATAGCAATCAACCAAGATTTTGAATAATTTGATGCGAAAATATAAGCATATATCTTCCTGTATGTCGTAATGATAGATAGCAACTGACCAAAGAGAAAAAAGTTCACTGAATATCATAAGTTTATACCTCTGCTTCTTGGTGTCATCAGGCATCCAGTAGCTATTCCACCATGCTATAAACTCAATCACACTTACTAGTTGAAGAATAAGAAAAATCCTGCACCATTTGGGCAACAACCAGATGGCTAACAATTACATACAAGATCATGATATCTTTTCAGGCATTACTCTTTCTCAGTAGCAATAGAGCTTAGAGGCAGCCTTGTCAAATCCACATTAAAATTCTATACAAGCGAAGGATTTGAGGATTACCCGGCACCAACACGGGCAAGTTCACCTGCAAGAAGATAGTAATAACCTTAAAATTTTTGGCATCAAACAGATCACTAAAGATGGAGATTTAGTAGGCAACCATACACCTTACTCACAGAGCTCGAAACAGGAAGTTTCAAACCTCAATGCAGGCTCTGTCTCTTTTTTGAGTTGCCAAATAGGGGCAAAAAGATCCAAACCAGATGACAGACTTAAATTTAAAGGAATTTTTGATGGTTTTCCATATACACGTACCGTACAACTGAATTAAATCAGGGGGGATGAAGAACGAAACTGTTAATGAGATAATCCAAATGACAAACTTCAACGCCCACCATCCAGAATGCCACGAATTGCGAGCTTCAAACAATTTTCTTGTGTTGCATGTTGCCAGAAACATTATAAAGAAGAATATCTGAAATGTATGTCAAGGATGCTAGATACTGAGGAATAAAAGAAGCGGATGTAGATAATTACATATTTAACATGCATTCTTTCACATCACCAAAGTAGAATACTTGATTTTGCATCTTAACTTCTTATTATTATCAATCTTTCTGACAGCTGGTGCTATAGTAACAAAGAAGATGCCCCAAAAAAGGGAAGACAGAACATTGGCAGTCCTGACCAACATTTGTAGATGCTACAATTCTCTTTGCGGGCTTCACATCTCAAACAAAACAGAATCACCATGTGGCCGCAAACAGCTGATGCATAAGAGCTTCAACCTCAAATACCTAAATACTAGTACTTCGATCTTCATCTGAAGTCTGGACTAAAGGCGTATGGCCTGGGAATTCATCACAAAGAAATTGTTTATTACTATGCCAAGTAGGATACAAAGCATCCTAAGCTCACTCGAAGAACTCCCATTGTGCGAAAGCAATCATGTCCCTCAGTTCCACAAGCTTTTAAATCTGCAGAAAATATTCAGAAACAACGAAAAATTAGAACTGCACAAACTAAAAGCTCCACAAGAGATTGTTATCCAAAATCATACCACCAAGGTAAACATGGAAAAACCACATAATTAAACTTCCACATTCGTCATGCTCTAGAGGCTCTACATTTTCTAAACGACGTAACAAGAAACAATAATATCGGCACACTACGCATTATTCACAAGTTGGTCAGTTAAGAAAATTTAAAATTCCTCAATTGTGATATTTCTGAAACATTCAAACAGTGTAGTCATAAGGCATATGAGTTTGTGACATGTCCTACATGTCTTCATTGAAGTAAAGCGTTCTAGTCAAATATTATGGTAAGAAGAAATCACAACCTACAGTTTGGGTCAATGAATAACATATTTCGTGGAAATTCAGCCAGTCTTTTTAGCACTTCTTTCAATGACCAGTGAAATCTTAAAGGTCATTTGCCATTTCAGACAGAAATTAATGAGCAAAAGGCAAAGTTTACTACAAGAACACACTTGAAAACTCAGCCACACAGGGTCACTCACCCCACGCATAATCCATTCTAAGAGAAAAAGTAGCATCATATAATTGTTTCTACAAGTAAGCATGACCACGCTACGGAAGTTGCAAACACGCATTAACTTTGTATGAGGATTCAGTTTACTAAAAGACACTAGTCTTGGCAGTAAAAGAGAAATAGCCTTGACCACTTACAGTGGAGTTGAGAGGAGACTTTCTGTCCATAGTCGCGAACACACCAAGCAATAAGATTTGTCAGTAAGAAGATGATGCCATAAGAAAAACGTGCTCGTAATGACTTTTTCCTATTTATCGAGCACACCAGACTCTTCTGCTCCAATATTAGACGCAGTTCTTCCAATTGAACAGCCTCACCATTACTGATTTTGATTTCTACCACCTTACCCTCAACTGCTTCAGCAGAGTTGCCCATCCTGAAATTTCAAGTGTTTAAAACAATTTGTCAACTTTTACTTTAACCAATGTTGTACCCAACATTATGAACTGCAGCAAGAAGCACCTTAAACCAAACCAAAACAAATACAATCAATAATCCGCTAGGCTAATCTGAATTCTTGCAGACACCCAATTTCCTAGACATAATAAATTTGACGTTTAGATAAATTAAGTTTGAGAATCCAGTGTAGCTAATTAATGTTATACGCGGAGATAGAAAACCTATAGATAAGCCAAGAGGAGAACTCTGGTAAAACCGGTAACTTTCCTTCAACTACCCACAACCAACAGGCAAAGTTACACAAGTGTGAAGTAACATGGAGAAGTCACCCCAAGTACAAGCAGTGAGTAGGGCATTGCTTTTTCAAACAAGGTATGACCAAAAATGTTTTCTTGCAAGAAGCTAAGAAGATTAACCGCATTTCACTACAAAAGGATTGCAAAAAAAGAATCAAAACAGAAAATAGAAATCTGTTGAAAATGAATTCATAGGTATGTGAAATGGTTAAGGTAGAGCATATTTGAATATATCACCAGCCCTCCCTCTTCCAGGAGACAATGTCCAGGAAAGGGAAGTTTTCAGTGTATGCAAAAGATTGCAAAGCATTTTATATACAGTAGCATAGAAAGGATTGCCTATGCTATATTGCCTATAAGTTAGAGCAGCAGCAACCAGAAATATTGGGAAAAATTGAGAATGACAGTACTTCTAAAGGCTGAAAGAATACAAATAATGCATTACCATGTAATGAGTGAAGGCTAACCTTTGTTTCTTGATCGAGGAGCTGGGCTTCTGGCAGAGACTTGCACACCCCCCTTAGCAGGAAGTCCTCTGATTAATGTAGACTTCTGCTAAGTGCTATCATATCTTTTTAAGGAAAAGATAAATGAGTAAGTACAAATTAACAACCCCTTTTGTCACATGCATAAATGCTAGTTATCCAGGGTTAGTCCACCAACTCAAGGGCTCAAAATAATACACTAGCATAGGTGGCATACCCTAGCCGACCAGACAATAGCTTAGTCCTTACTTTCTACAACGGTGGGTTTAACAAGAAACATACACGCGGAGAAGCTGGATTCACATCTATTTTACCTATTCACGCTTTATAAGTAGTAATAAAGTACATTGGCGACAAAGTTTAAGTCTTTACTGACAAATAGAGGTTTTATATACAACATGAAAATGCAGACGTTTCACTAGTCACATTCTTTTTAACTCTTTTTTCCCCAAAGGTTTTCCTGGTTTGCTTTCGAAGTCATATCTTTTTGAGTAAACGAAGTCATATATCCGTCCTGTCAAACTAGGGGTTTGCTAAGAATAACGCAAAAATAAATCTTGCCTCGAAAAACAACTTCTTTTTAGGGTAACAAAGACCGATGGCATTACAAGAGCAGTGTACATTAAGAAAACTGCTGTAACATTGTTGTTTTTAAGCAAATTGTAACTGGGAACCAGAGTGGTATCTATTTGCTTCACCCATTTGACCATAGGGGAAGAAGCTTTGTGGGAGATCAAAGAAGGTGCTTGGAGTACTGATGAAGATTGGAGCAAGAAAATCCACAGAGAGGAAGACAAGGCCAGCGGGTCCCAACCATTGCTCAGATCCAGTTGGGTTCTAGAATGAGTAGGGTCCTTACGCGTTTATAGGAATTCATAGTGACCGTTGAGAGGGAGGGAGCGGTGCTCGAGACTAATCTACACTGCTTTAGTATAAATGAAGTTTTAAGGTTAACTTGGTGACAGTTGAATATAATTCCTTTGGGGAATTGGGCATTGAGGCAAGTCTAGAGGCTAATTTTGTACCGCCAAATACATTTTTCCCCTTTCAGAAAAGTTGCATTTGACTGAAGCAAACAAGAGCATATGCAGACTTGTGTCCCAAATGGGTATCACCAAAAAATAATTTTGTGGCTACCAGTTGGTCTTTGAAATCTTGCGACAAACTGTTATGGGTAGCCCGGAAGTAACTAATACGCAAAAACATTAGTTAAGAGCTAATCATGAAGCTTAGTTAAAATTCGCTGCAAGTTAACATTGAATATTAGTCCATTAGTAGCTCTGATGCAGCCTTGGGTTCACTTTGTTCAACAAAGTGAAAAAGCTGCTTTAAGTGTCAACCAAGAATGAAGAAATCTATAAAGGTTAATTCTCACCCTCAAGATTTAGCAAGACAATTTGGTCACTAACCAAGTCAAAAATGTAAGACTGATGGATATCTAGCTGGAATACTGCTGCCATGTGCACTCCCCAACTAATAAGTTATGTATGCCCAAATGCTTTTAGGACTGAATTGTTACTTACCCTTGCTCTCTTTCACACTTTGCCGATTGAGTTGACAGTTTACATGATAAGATATATTATGCAGTGGTGTGTTGTTAGGTGCTGTATGATTGGGTTTAGGTGTCCCTTAGAGTGAGCCAGTGAACTTGTGGGGGGTGTAAGTTGGAGTGCAAGGGCAATTGGGTTTGGTGGAAGTAGGAATGCATGAATGTGGGGAAGCAAGCAGAGGAGGCCTAGTAGGGATCCTTTAACCTTCTTCTTCAAGAATCAATATAACCCACCTTTAATTTCTCAAACTCCAAATCTTTTGTTCAACAAAGATTCAAAAGAAAAAAATGTACTTCCTTTATTTCAGCACCAAGCAGTACCACCTGTTGGAAAATCAGGAAATTGCCGTGTTAAAAAATGAAGATGAGCGTATCAAAACTTATCGAAATTTCTAGCAGCGGTTAAAAACTAGCGAGATTATTGAAGAGATAGAAAGGAGAAAAAAGAACAAAGCTAGCAAGACTAAAAAAAATGGCAATGGGAGGACGAAAAAGGTCAACAATCTTGCCCGATCTCGTTGGAAAGTGTGGTTCACACTTAACACAAGAAGATACTTCTATTACTGAACAAGCAATTATACATGAACTTCTACAAGTACAAACGAAATTAGTTTACTTTACAAGACTTAAGACTCGAGCACACCACTTTATACACAAACCCACTCAATGAATTGTCACTTCGTTTCCCCGGCACAAGCAAGAGTCAAGGTTTCCTTGCTGCACAAAAATGTCTCACACAACTTCACTGTTTGTGATCTAAAGAGAAGATGGTAGAAGTTCAAGAGATATATCTAGGCATTCTAGAGAGATGAAGCGATAGTGAGAGAAATCCAGATAGATAGAAGGATGGCGTTGGTGATAGAAGAGAAAAATCTAGATAAGGGACATGCGTTTGTGACGAAA
Source organism: Escallonia herrerae (assembly GCA_033070095.1). Lineage (NCBI taxonomy): Eukaryota > Viridiplantae > Streptophyta > Magnoliopsida > Escalloniales > Escalloniaceae > Escallonia > Escallonia herrerae. Next base: position 38,010 of record JAVXUP010003895.1, on the reverse strand, counting down.
TAGAACATTGGGTCACGAAAATGTAATCCAATAGTGACGAACATTTGCTTCATGAAAAAGGAACCATTACGCGACAATTATCTGTTTCGTCACCTATTGCAATGTATTGTGTGACTCACCGTGACATCATGACCAAAGACATGCGACAATGTGTCTTTAGTGACGATCTGGCAACGATTTTACTGTCGTCACTTTTTCCCTTGTCATCTCTTCTCCAATTTTCTTGTTCTTCATCACCTTCATTTTACCGCCAAAGTTTCTACGTCACCTTCATTTTCCCGCCCAACTTTCTGTGTTCTCAAACATGTGAACTTGTTAAGTTCATTACATGCATGCGGCTCCCCTCGTCGCCCGCTGCTCCTGTTGCCACCCGCTTTTCCTCCTGTTGCTGCCGATTACTGCTCCACCGGCTGCTACTCTTGCCACTGATCACCACCAAGTTCCTCTCTCTCTCTCTCTCTCTAAGATCTCGGGGGATATATATGATGCTTCGCTTCATCGCTTCTTCTTTCTAGCTACAAGCTTCTCAAGTGTAACTAGAAAAACTAATGAAGGGGATGGTGTGCGAAGGTTGATTACTTTTGAATAAAGCATTACTACTTTGGCTCGCGAAGAAGATGTTCACTTAAAATTAACTACTTCTCATTTTGATTTAAAAACTCTTTTTACTAGAATTTTTTACATGATATTATTGGGTTAATAGACTATTATGTACTTATTTTTTTAATTTTACATTGGTATTCGATTTGAAAAGACGCGCACGTATGTCTTGTACCTTGCCGACTAGATTCCAGAGACCCTTGTATCTTCGGTGTGCCTACACCTTTAATGACAGTGGATAAAAATTCTTTCACTCAATACCAAAGACTGTGTGTGTATTTTCGTTTACTGATGTTAATCACTATTAAATTCGATTATGCGGAATTAGAGAGAGCGACCTCTGATCTTCAATTACCGGATGTTCAATGTGATGTCCACTGTGGCAACACCAGAGATGGATCTCCGATACATGGACATTGGTCATAGAGGCGAAGGAAGAGAAAGCCTTTGCCGCTTTACATTTTAGGAGTTAAATGACAGTTTTATACTTTAGGACTAATATCTTTAGGCTTCTACGGAAGGGTATAATAGTCCAAAGAAGGTCAGAATATCGCTAAATAACTCGAATAAGGTGGGTATTTTTAGCTTTTTCCCGCAGGTTGGGGTTAATTCAGAACTCTTTTTGTTAAAATCACACTCTATTACTGTTAAAAGGAGGAAGTGCCACTAATGCAAGTTTTAGCAACCAATGAGTGTGGATTACCAAAGAAAGTGCGAATTTTGCAAAGTGATTGTGGTATATTATATTTATATTTAAGTGTTAATTAAAAAAGGAAAAAGAAACAGCAGAAAGCAACTTTTATTTATTTGTATTTTCGTTGTTTTAGAGGCTTACACAATTAACGACGACCAAACAGGTCCTTTTCGTAATGTCCCGTTTCAACTTTGGTCTTTAGGGTTGATCTAAGGTGGACAAGACTAGGGTTGTTGATCAACTATCAAGACAAGTATCGCACATGGTACGCCCCTATTTCCCCTTCTCAAAATTTCTAGGTTTCCAGTTTTCTTGTTTTTAGAGTCTCACTTGTCTTCTGTTTTTGCCCTGACACTCTCTGTAAGTCGGTATATATATTGTGAACCTGCGATGATCACGGTACGTTCTTTTTGCTTTTCTGCTATTTTACTTGAAGCTTAATATTTCTGAGTAAGTATTTAAACGAACGTAGGCAATGTCTTGATGGCAATATTCTTGCTGAAAAGGATTCGTCAAATTTAGTTTATTTCTCAATTTTTTGAAAGTCCTTACGTTGGTGAATCACTTATTCTCGACTAGCCTTGCTCAGCTCAGTTAAGAAATTAGTGGTAAGAGGGTTCGACTTAGTTCTGTGTTCCACACGTTTGTTGATGATTGAGTGGGTCTGGTCTCTTGATTCCAAGGACAAAAATCACTGAATTCTTGCACAGAAAAAATATAAGTCCTGTAATCTGAAGTGCATAGTTCAATGGAACCTCATGTTGCATGCCTCGCAGGAAAGAAGAGTTTGTCGGAATAACAACTTCAAAAGCATAAGCGAGATTTGATATCAAAACTGTTGGCTCTTTCTTCTTACTTTATTCGATGACTCCTGCTGAAGAGGGCTTGAAAGGGTTACTATGAATTTGGTTTTGCAAATATGAAACCCCTATAGGAGCCATATGTTCTCTCCCTTCACATTTACATAAAAATTTATCCGGTGGTTGCACTGCATCTAATATAAGTGCTAAAACTAGCTTGCAATCCCGGTTCAATTTCTTGAATCAGATCAAATCGAAGATATCGATTTTGTATGTGTACGTGATGGTTGATGCTCATGCTCATACTGGCCACACTTGTTATAAATTCACTTGAACAAGATCGGAAAGCGTGCAGGTTTGTGGTATTTGTAGGGTAAGTGATATGCCCGGCAAAACATTACCTGGATGTTATGGCCAACCGGTAACGCAACAATTTCATCAACCCCATGTTAAGATGACATGGAATTTTCTGGTTTCTGGAAACATCTTATGCTTATGAATGATCGATTTTGAAACCATTGATGCCTTCAGTATTAGCATAACGTTAATCTTTGATAATAGTATAGTACATGAGGAAAATATGACAACTTTCTTTCCCGTTTATAATCTTTTGCACCATTTATTTGTACATAAGCTAATGCTTTTTTACTATTTGACTTCTGCAAGTTGAGGTACCACAGCCGCAGCTGAGAGGTGGTTGTGTTCTCCTCCTCCTTATCCTTCTCTTACGAGTGGTCCTGGTAAGTAGTAGCTCTTACAAGACTAGAAATATATCATATACTTGGACGACGCCCTACATGAAAATCAAACTGAAGATGCCAACCCTAAATTCATTGTCTACACTTAAGAAAGTGACGAATGTTCCAATGGATATCTCTGTATTAAAGCCACTGTGGTTCCATCTTCAAAACCTTTCTACGTCTCTCATATCTCGCGTCTCTTCAATATATATCACGTCAGTTATTTTGTTTTAAATCAACTCCAGAGGCCAAAGAACAAGACTGGTCTGTTATTTCTTGCTCGTGTGTGATCAGAACACAAATTTGATGGACGATCACAGTTTGGATCCGGTATCTACTTGTCCTTTCTCGAAAATTTTCTTTTTTTTTGTCTTACGGCAAAAAGATTATTTGCTACTTCATCAATCTGTTTTTTGTGGTTTGGTTTCTCTTTTCTTTTTGATGTATCTCTGAATTACGTTTTTGCAGACTTGTGTTTTGAAAGTGAACCTAAGCTGTTGCAATGCGTGCCCCGTGAAATTGGAGAAAGGGCTGATGAGAATCGATGGTATGAACTTTATTGTCTACACTAAATGTAGAACTAACGAGTAGTATCATAGTTGATCTCAGGTGGGCAATGGTTCACATGCTTTTTTCCGGTTAATGTTTTGGTTATCTTCATCAGAAGTTCATAAAATTTACGGTTCCTTAAAGATCCCTGAACATGTCTATTAAGATCAAGGTAAACCCCTGCCAGTATCCGGAAACTAGTGTGACTGACTTCTTCGCAATTGACCACCATGTGCAAACCCTACTCCCGTGTTTTTTTCACTGTGGAGTAAATAGTTTCTTAACAAACTCTACACGTATATATAGGTAATTTATAACTTTAAAAGTATCATGAATAATTAAGATGTAGTCTATTAGTGTTGTGCGCCTTCTGAGTTATTCTCTTTTGATGTTTGTCCCTAAACCATCTTTACCATGAAAAACAGATTGTGCAAACCCTAATCCTGTAATTCTTGCACTAGGGCGTGTATAACTTTCTAAAATTACGGCGCTACTTTTTATTTGTCACATCTTTTAAAATGTACAATCAGTTGTTCAGTTTTATGTTATCTGTAGATGATTTAATATGACAATATATGGCTATAGGTGTGAATTCAGTTGGTGTACACCGCGAAAAGAGATTGGTATACGTTCGAGGCAATGTAGACCCTATGAAACTCATCAAGTTGATCGAAAAATGGGGGAAAAGAGCCGAGCTTGTGTCTTATGAGGATCCCACAAAGGCTTTTCACGATGATGACGACGATGGTCATTATGATCATGGTCATGATCATGACCGAGGTCATGAAGAGAAAAAGAAGAAGAATGCTCATCGTAATCGTGATCATGAGCACTATCACGGTCATGTCGATAGTATGCATGGTAACAAAGAGGAAAGGAAGAGGAATGCTCATCATCATCCTGATCATGATCACTATCACAGTCATGTCGATTACATGCACAGAGACGAAGAGGAAATGAATAAGAATGCTTATTATCATCCTGATTATGATCACGACTATGTTGACAATATGCATGGCAACAAAGAGGGAAAGAAGAAGAATGCTCATTATCATCCTAATGACGATCACTATCACGGTCATTTCGACAATATGCATGGTAACAAAGAGGGAAAGAAGAAGAATGCTCACAATCATCGTGATCATTATCACTTTCAGGGTCATGTCGGCAATATGTATGGAAACAAAGAGGAAAAGAAGAAGAATGCTCATCATCACTGTGATCATGATCACCGTCACGGTCATGTTGATCATATGCACGGTGACAAACAGCGAAAGAAGAAGAATGATGATGACCATCATCATCCTGATCATAATCACGATCACAATCAGGATCAGGATCACAGTCATGCCGATGATATGCACAGTAACAAAGAGAAAAAGAAGAAGAATGCTCAATCTGGAAAAGATCACCGTTGCAACATGCATGATGATTTTTTTGAAGGTCACGGGGAGGAACCGTGCAGTGCACATTCAAAAGAGAACTTTGGCCATATGTGCGAGAATCCATACTGTGAACTCCATAATCGAGATACGAATCATCATAATAATCCTCACGGTATGCACCCTATGGATCATGGACAATTTTTCCATGGAGGTTCGCACTATCCAGGCTATTTCGGTGGCGCTGGAGTGCCTCCTTACCACCATTATCGTCCGAAATATCCATCTGGTTCCCATCTCCGAAGGCCTGTGCCCTTCATTGACGACTTCACGGACTTCTACAATTATGAAAATGCTGGGGGTTGCACCACAATGTGAGCAGCAGGAGCAAGAGACGTGGCTTTTCTTCAATTTCGGTGAATCTATATGATCAGAATCAGCTCTTTTAGTCAAATGATGGGTGTTTCTCCGTACTTGTATCTCTCAGATGCCACTTCCCAACCGCCCCCAACTCTTATTTTTGGAACCAAAAAAAGGTTAACAGATGTTGTGGATATTTTGACTGTCATTCAACCTTGAATTTAGATATTCACTTTCTTAGTTTCTTAGTCCCCCCCCCCCCCCACCCGGTGAGACTCTTGATTGTTCACCGTCAGGTCTCTAGACATGCACCATTTCAATCTTGTTGCGTATGATGAAAAAGAATAATTTTGCAAAATCCTGGCAGCTCGAAAGAAAATGTATCTTAAGAAACTTTATTGTGACACGAGATATAACACTTTGCCGCGGAGGCTCAGTTTTTAGTTTTGTTGTTTAGAAGGCACCACTTACGGGGAGTTGGATTTTCATTTTGAGGGTAGCAATCTTCTATTGTCACCCCCTGCACACTTTAAATGCTTGTACGTTATACAAATTATGTCCAAAAAATAGCAATAAATGAAGTGCCAAGAAAGCTACCTCTATCCTTAATATAACGGAGACTTTCCTCGTGGAGATACCCAACTTAATCCCATTTCCAACTTTAAACTAATCCACCCCAATTAGTCACTAAAGACTGTAACAGTGACATTTCAAGTGCCATTGATAACATTTTTGGAGTGGGCTAATCTAGTTTAAGAAGACTACGCGAACCTGTTGACACGTTTGTGCTCCCATAGCAGCATCGCGATTTACGTTAAGCGAAACGCGGGAAAAGGAACTTCCTACGTAGTTAAGAATGTGAGATGGATGACCTGATGAGACCTGATGGTTGCCTGCTAGCTCTGCTCAACGTTGAATTACAAGAAACACAACTGACTTGTTAGAAACAGGAGATCTGTCTTCACCTCGAGTACATCTTACATTTCAGGGGATGAGAAACGTCTGTCCAAAAAAATGCAAGAGCCAAACAAGATATGACCACTAGCATGCATAATCATTCACTTACTTCCGTATAATTGGAGAACGATCAATTTTAGCATTTCTTGTAAATTGTTCAACTTTCAAAGAGTAAAAAATACTGTATGATCACGGACCAATGGTCCCAATCATCTAGGACAGCTAGATATATTGTAAAGCAGGACAGTTTTTATATTTATTTACATTTAAGTAATTAAACTTCGCAATTGTGGGGGCTCCTCTGCCACTCAGACCCCATGTCTCAAACTGTAGCAAGTAGAATTTCCAACTCCTTGCTCTGTTGCTCATACCTGTAGGCCTTTACGTTAGCAAGATTCTTCCTCTACAGTGGCTTTATGCAATTCCTCAATGTCTGCAAATATGTCAATTGCAAATACATCTTGCGTCTTAAATCCTTACCCAGAGCGCCTAATCGTATGCTCACATTCACAGTGAAGCCATGAAATGAACATTTTATGGTCCTAATGCAGTCAGTGTAATGCAAGATGTTTGGAGGAATAAGCTACCATGGTACTTTTATGCCAAGTATCAAAGATCTTACGTTTTAGCCCCATGTAAACAGAAGATCTCTTTTTGGTAAACCATCACGAGATAGGGTTCCAGTTGTTTTATGACATTGGGTCCCATAAAATATTAAATAATCCTAAAATCCATGAATCAAGTTTCAAAATTATTCCATTGTCTTTGCTAGTGCTGCTATAATTGAATATAGTTTTGTCTATTAAGCATGCTTTTCAATCGTAGTAAAGTTTACTTGAGAGAGAAAATGAAGGTACATGGCTCGCATTGGATGTACAGCAAATCATTTTTCAGAAGACATACTAGATTCAATATTGAAGTGAGGAAAGATGCATACTTAAGCCTCCACAACTTAGCCATACCTTCACTACCCATAGTTCTCATTTGTTAAGGTTGGAAAGTAGTCAAATAAAACCTAGCTCTGATACTGATGCTTTATAGTTGCTAAATCAAGGGTAGCCATGCATGACGCAACCAAAAAAAAACCTACATTCGTGTTGATCTAGCACCAGAAAGGAATAAAAAAACATTCTGATTTGATATGTCATTGTCGGATATAAAGTGCAGGAATAGAACATACTTAAATCTCGTCTCGTTCAATAGCTGGCTTTGCTTCCATAGTTCTCTGATTTTTGAAGGCTGCAGTAGTCAAACAGAACCTAGCACCCTGTCTCTCCTGCTAGGCACTATCACATAATTATAATCCATGAAATTCAGCAGAAATATCACTAACGCCCGATCAAGTCATTTGCAAAAACATATAGGAAAGTGATAATATGCCACATAAGGTCTTGCCAATTTTTCATATGCAGACCAAATTATTAAGATGTCGGCCTTTGAAATGACCGCAGTTAACAGTACTTAAGGAAAAAAAAATTAATCTGTGCATTTCAGTAACACATGATAAGAAACAATGCAACAAAACAACTGAATGTACAATCGTAACTACTGTAAGAATGCATGATGTATATCACACGTATATATAACACCTTTATTAGGTGCATCTCTTACACATCAAGATCACATATAACAACCAAAACGTGATCACATTCACATACCTTTTAAAGAACCTTTAAATAGAAAAAGAAAAAGTCAATCGGACACCCAAGAAAGTTTAGGTGGCTTTCAAAAACTGTGCGCGCTTGATATTAGTCAACATTCACCCATGTAACAGACTGTTTATCATTGGCAGCTCTGCAAGAGGAACCAATAGTTCATTTGCTCAGCAGCACTAAGAATTCAGAAGATTACCAACTATTCCACAGGGAATTTTTCAAATTGCGTGAGCATTACATGTCAGATGGTCAACATCTATATTACTTATAAAAGTATGAATCTTGTAAATCATTTTATTTCATTTTTGCCCTTCGTTAATCATTCAAATATCAATCCTACCTTTTCATAAATACTACTCAATTATTATCCTACCATTTCATAAATACTATTATTAATTACTAATTTTGTAATCATTTTCGGTTTTGCCTCCGTTAGTTATTCCAATGACAATCCTATCCTTTCCTAATTAGTTTTTTTGTAATGTGTTTAAGGAATATTAGGTCATAAATTTAATCTAAACTTACATTTACACATTGGGAAACAAAATATATGATTGCGAAAAATATATTTGTGTGTGCGTGTGTGTGTGCACGCTACCTATAAAAGTGTGAATGTTATAAATCATTTTTCGACGATTATGTCTTCATTAGTTACGTCAATTACATTCTTACCTTTATCTTATTACTCTCTTTTAAATTTTGATGAAATTAAAAGAATATTGAGTAATGAATCTATTCTATACATTGGACAATATATTAAAAGTGTGATGAGAAAGAAAAACAAAACAAAGAAATTCCTTGGTTATTCTCTTTTTAATTTGGTTAAAATGAAATAAACATTAGATATTAAACTGAGTAATGAGAATTGTGATTTTTTTTCCTTATATTTTTAGGTTAGCAAAAAATTAACCAATTGAAAAATTAAAAAATAGAAACAAAATAAAGAAACTGAAATAGGTGAAAAATCAATTAAGAAACAAAAAAATGTTAGAAAAACAAAAATAGAAAAAAAAAGAAAAAGAAAAAGGGTTAAATATGCATAAAAAAACAAGGCTTGAATATGATGCCAATTTGACTTGAAAATATGTTCAGTTATTACTGTTGAAGACCGCGTATTTTGTACTTCTTATTGATGAAAGGCAGAGCATTTGTTTTTGAAAATTACAAATATTAACCATAAACCAATTTAACAGATTACAAAAACAAATTACGTAGACTCATTATTTAAATTTCTTCATTTGCTTTTATTTTCAGCGTAACATCAAACATTTATTCAATCTAGAAGCGCAAAAAGAATATTTCCAAATATTGAACTGATTACAATTGCGAAAATCAAATATACATTTCTTCTAAAATAAGCCACAAAAAAATAAGAACATAATTGAATTACATTATTTTGATCTCAAAAAAGATAATAATATCGTCTCAAACATTACTCTCGACTATAATCACGTGCAACGCACGTGCTCTATACTAGTTTGGACAAGTGTACGGATATTTATCCTTGCACTTCTCATCGAATTATGCCACTAACAACACTATTTTACATGTTTCCGGTTTTTATGATGCCAGAAGTTTTCAGTTGAGCTTTCGAAACTATTTTAGACTATTTTACATGTCACTTATGTCCATGTAACATAGATTACCGAGGAGAACCACTATTTCAGCTTTTGAAATAAATTCGTATGGTTTTCTTAGTACTTTGAGTGAGCTCATAAGCCTTTAGAGTGACATATGACAGACAGTGGGAAAGGCATGAAAGAGTTTAGATGCCTTTCAGTTGAAACATATATGACAGATAGTCGCTGAAAGGCATATGACCGTGAGTTCATATGCTTTTCACTTCAAACATATGTGACAGATAGTTTTCGACTTACACCATCATGTTGAAAGTGGCTGGACAGATATTTGAATTTCCTAAGCAAAGTGCACTAAAGATTTTACATTCTACGACGATGAAAAAGTACAAGATTCATGAACATTGCCTTTAACTACGTTATTTCTGACAAGAAAGACTAACAAAGCTTTACACCATCCACTCTTGACTTGACAGTATGCCTTCATGTGTTTTTCTCGTAACACTGCATTGTGGTTATGAAAAATATTGCTATGACAGCTTTAGATTGGACGAATAACTTTGCAGGTGATAAGAATTTAAACTCGCAAAGTACTTTTCCAACCACATAGGTAGTTCCGCGCAAACTTAATTGCTTATAGGTAAATCGAACATCTTCACAATTATGTAGAGCTCGAGCTACATGACTTTCTGACACCAACCTTGTAAGCGAAAACTGGTAAGATTGAGATACGGTAGGCCTTTTGAGGATTACTTTGTGTAGATGAAACTGGGAACTATTAAAACATTAGGAATAGAAAGAAAAGAACACCCATTTGCAAACTGATGCAAAGTAATCAGGCACGTGATTGAAAAAACTGATATCATGGATTGATCATACCTTTGCCAAAGCCAGATAACTGAGAACTCTGGTTCCCCTATTGTACGCCAGAGGTCTGCATTAGATGACCTTGATTAATGGCCAGCCAAAAATAAGTAGATTAATAAGATAAAGATAGAGAACATGTGTAGACCTTGAAAAATTCTCCGCACACTGTCTACCATGTCTTTGTGAACAGCTTCCTGCTTGTGAGATCAACATTCTATAATGCTCAAGCCTGGTTTCTTCACCATTCTCCCATCTTCGAACACTCTTCTAGCTTTTGTGACTTCACCCCATCTCTTACTTGAGGCATACAAATTTGATAACAGCAAATGGTACCCACAATTATCGGGTGCTAACTTTGCTAGTTTATCGCCAACAAGCTCACCAAGCTCCATATTCATGTTCGTCTTGCATGAACTCATAAGAGCTCCCCAAACAGCATCGTAGTTCTGATGAAGTCCACTCTTTATCATTTGATATGCCTCTTCCAATTTCCCTGACCGCCCAAACAGGTCAATGATGCAAGTCCAGTGCTCCACATCTGGCTGAATATTATATTTTGTGACCATCATCTGGAAGAATCTACAACCTTCACTAACCAAACCACAATGACTGCAACACGAGAGTAAAGATGTGAACGTGATGGAATCGGGTGTGTGCCCATCTTCTTCCATCTGAGAGAGAAGATCACATGCCTCTCTCCCTTGACCGTTCATTCCACATCCAGCGATCATCACATTCCAGGAACTTTGATCTCTCAATTTACCAACCTGCATAAATAATGCCTTTGCATAGTTTATAAGGCCATTCTTTGCATAAGCATCAAGCAAAGAATTTATAACCCATATTTCAGAATCAAGCCCAAGTTTCAATACATGACAATGGGAAATTTCACCACCGCGACAACTGAAAGCAGTTGCAGAGGCCTGAATGAAACTGATAATTGTTACTGAATCTGGCTTGAAGAGGTTTTCCAATTGCAGTTTACGGAAGACTCTAATGGCTGTGGCAGAATGTCCACTTCTGACATATCCACAAAACAGTATGTTCCACGTGACAATATTCTTGAAAGGCATTGAGTTGAAAAAAGCTTCCGCTCTATCAACACATCCGCATCTGATATACATGTCTACTATGGAATTTCCCACAGACAGATGCGAATTAAATCCTTTAGAATGGCAAAGTCCATGGACCATACTCCCTTGCTTCAGTGACCGCAATTCCCCACACGATTGACATAGGATGACCATTGTGATAGCATCAAACAGCTCCTGAGCTTGATTCATTTCAACGAAAAGGGGCATTACTTGGTCAGCATGGCTGTGCATGTTATATGCTGCAATTAATGCATTCCATGTAGCAGTATTGCGTCCTTCAATGCAGGTGAACAACGATTTGGCCGCTTTTAGATCCAAGCACTTCCCATATGCATCTATCATTGCTGTACCCAAGACGACATCTCCATCCATGTCAAAGCCTTTCTTCACTATGAGTGAATGAATCGATTGAATTCGTCCATGATTAGCTAGGCTAGCATATGCAGGAACGACATTAGAAAATGTGATTGAATCAGGTTTCAGTTTCAACTCAACAGTCATCATTTCATATAGGATTACTGCCTCTTCAGCATACCCATTACGCGTATATCCTGCAATTAACGAATTCCATGACACCAAAGTCTTTTCTAACAAGTCTTCTTCAAATACAGCTCGAGCGTGGTCAAAACTTTCACACTTGGCATACATATCAACAACAGCAGTTCCCAATCTGAAGTCGGAAAGTAAACCGGCACGTATCAAGTGTCCATGTATACTCATTCCAAAACCAAGATTTTCAGCTTGCCCACAAGCCGAGAGCAAACCTAACAACGTCACTTTGTTTGGGACCTCATTTGTACCTTCCCTCATGCACAAGAATAGGTCAAATGCTTCCACCCAATTCCCACTCTGTGCATATCCAGTAATCAATGTATTCCAAGATACAACATCTCTAGCAACCAAATCACTAAAAACCTCATGACCAAGATCGAGCCTGCCCATCTTCACATACATTGAAATCAAGGCGTTTGCTATTGTAACATGGGCAATGTACCCATTCTGTACTACATAATCATGGATTAAATTCCCATCCACTATGCTTCCCAATTCACCACAAGCCATTATTACATGAAAAACTGAATCCAAATTTGGAACATGGCAAGATTCTACCATCTTTCTAAAAGCAACCACAACGTCCTCATTAAACCCATTTCTCCTAAATCCATGAATTAAAGAATTAAACACATCCCCGTTTATAACAGGCATTTCTTCAAACACCCTAGAAGCATCTCTAACACTCCCAAATTGCATATACATGCTAACTAAGCTATCTCCTGCATAAACACAGTTCTTAAAACCGCATTTTATTAAAACCCCATGAAGTGTAAAACCACAATTCACATGGTGGAGACGGGTACATGACTTGAGGAGTGAAGGGAACACAAAAAGATCAGGTTTTGATGAAGTGAGAAGCTTCTTGAAGAGTAAAATTGATTGTAAGAATTTACTACAATCAATGAAAGTTCTGATCATTAATACATTGCCGGGAGAATTAGGGTGAGTAGAATTAACTTGAGAAGCAATTTTGGGCAGTTTCGATAATACACATGCTATTTTTGGTTTCTTATTTTGCAATAATAGCATGGTAGGGGATTGAAAGAGTAGCTTGGTGTCAAATGGGAATGATTTGCTGCTGGCTTGCAGCCCGCTCATTGCCAAGAGGCATAACAAAGTCCCTTGAACACCTTAATTGCCACCGAACATGAACCCAAGATGATGGAAGCACCCAAATTGGCTTTATTGAAGAAACAAATGGCTGTGATCGGGATAAAATGGAACGTTTAAGCATGAAGATGAGGAGACATTTGGGAAGAAGGGGAACTCAGTAAGGATTGGCGGAAAATATGACTCTTTCTGCAGATGATGAGAGTAACTTTATATATTGTTTTTCAAAGGGTTTACTGCACTATTGCACTTTCAAGCTTTGTTAAAAAATACACACGGCTCCTGTGTCTACTTATCTGTTCAAATCAGTAAACAGAGTCAATTTTGTTCTTCAGTTTCCATTCCTTAACCATCGTTTATAAAAGTTAGAAACTGAAATTTTCTGAAAAGTTTAAATTGCCTGCCACTGTTTTCATTTGTCAGGTTAAAAAATTTGAAACCATTTCATTTCTCTCTTTCATCTCCCCGGGGTATGCAGTGACAACCTCTGTCATATCTTAGCTGCGCCTTTTGGTTTGCACCACCTATATTTTGACTGCATGCCATAAGCCGTCTCTATTCTTGTGGGTAAGGCAAGGTAACATCTCAAAACATACGAGAATCTTGGATGGGGTGCGGGCAGGGCGGTCGGTGGTGGAAGACACTAAAGGCGGTGCGGCTTGATGGGGATTTTGGCAATTGTGCTTATTCTATTTTCTGATGTTTTGATCTTCTACTTCGTTGGATTTGGACTCTTCGGTCTCGAGTCAATGCTCAACATCTGAGTCATTCAGGTCATTCCCAATTCATATATTCCTACTATCCTCACGAAAAATGCAGGCGCAAGCTGCTGCACGAATCATGCTATACTCTGTCTAATTGTTATTTCCTTTCAGTTAGTCGAATCTCATTGTTCAGCAGCAAGTATAAATGTACTTCCGAAGCAGTGGCAAAGTAATAGAAATAAAGCGTGAGACTGCAAGAGGAGCGCTAAGAGCAGCATTATGAGGATATCCTACCTGAGAAAGTTATAAAGTTACCACGTCTAACTAGGGATGGGTGGCAAGAACAGAAAGTGCAAGCTGCTCTTTTCATGCTTTCAATCAACTAGGCAATGGTACTTTTTGTTTCATTGTTTTTTCTACTCCGTGTTATTACAAGGCATTTGTCGCAAGGCCTTTTGCGGAAGGGTTGTGAGATACAAACCAGATAGAAGCATTGCTATTGTTATCCAGGACTATAGTGCATATGGTGGTTACGTCTGTAAATATGTTCATGATTTCTTGACTTTCCAGGATTTTTGACTTGATTTTATAGCCATTTTAAAGTCCTACTTCTAGTGTCCTAGAACATAGAGTAAGTATGAGAGAGTGTTGAATTAGTATCAAGTACGGAAACTTGGACCAAAATGATATCTAAATAACTGATATCCATTTAGAAGTTTTCAGATATGATAAACTTGGATCTTCGATGCTTGCGTGACATTCCTCCACGTGATGTTCCTCTGTTAAGTTCTTCTGAGGTAAAAAAAATTCCTGTAAGGAAAAAGAATAGACATTGATTTTTTTTTTTTACGAAAAGTTTTTGACAAGAATAAAATATACATGTGGGGTTCACAATGACAAGAGTTAAGCAAACCCATGAGACTGTTGGACGATCGAAAATTATTGTACTAGAAAAAACATTCTTAAATAAATTAAAACGTTTATTACTCAACTCATCAGTGGCGTGACATTGGTATTACCAAAACAAAGTGTGAACTCACGGTGGAAGGTGTTGTCTATTGATTCAGAATAATTATATGACAATTGTTGTGATACCCATATAGAAGGCACACCAAGGGGAACATCGGTTGTAAACTACATATCTTGATCTACAAAATAAACAAATTTGGTTACTATTTACAATTTTTACGCAAAAGCACTAAAATATATATCTCAATAATAAAGAGAAAATAAAGAGTTACCGTTTCACTTGTAGGAAGTTGGCTAATTGCTCCTTTTAGTGTTCTTCTTTTTCCTGCCTTTTCAAGTGCCCCTTTGATTCTATTATTGTGTTCCGTTGCCCTCACTCGAGGGGGATCCAAGATTGGCAAGCCATCACTAGAACGAGAAATATCGGTTGCCTCACTAACTCATTTCCACACTCTACTTCAAGTTTTCTAATTTCTTTGGCTTGAACTTATATCAGTAGAAAATGTATTCTTACTGAGTAGGCCACAATATTTAAAATGGGTCCATGTTACTTACAGAGCCAGCTATTATCTCCGAGTTTATATTTATCAATCATTCCTTTTCAGGTACAATCAAACTCTTCCACATTTTTACAATAGTACAAAATCTTATGAAAGACACTCTTGAACTCAGGCTTTCCATATAACTTGGAAAGATTTTGAGCTGCATTTTTAGCAATATGCCACTCGCACAACAATGACGCGTGTTAGGGAATACCTTGCTAATGGCATTTGCCATAGCATGGGCTTGATCGTGAAAATAGTTTTTGGAGCCTTATTCCCCATGGTCTCCATAAGTGCTTGAAAAAACCAAACAAAAAAAGTAGTGGTCTCATCCAACAAAAAACCACAACCGAAGTATACATTTCTCCAACGATAACTTATACCGACAAATGGAGCACAAATCATATTTTACTTATTTGTGCTATATGTTGCGTCAAAAATTATTACATCACCAAAGCATTTGTAATCTAACTTCGACATCTCGTCGCGCCAAAAATATTTTGTTAGCCGATTTCGATTATCTAATTGCACTGAGTGAAACAACATATGATCGTTGGCATGTAAATTGTTTAAATGGTTGACAAGACTTTGAGCATCCCCAGCACTAAGTATTTCAGACCTTTTTGACTGCAAATAATTTTGAGCATCACACAATGTACAACCAACATTTGTAATTCCTCCTGTATCGTTTGCTATAAACCCAAATGACTAGGTTGCTCCTACACCAATACTTTTGAAACTGTCAAGCACTCCCTTCACCCCTTATGCAACTTTTCTGTGGGACCTAATCAAATGTCTTTGGTGTTGAGGGACAAATGGGTGTGTTGGCAGATCAGAAGTTAGTCACGTCCATCTACTTCATTATGTACTCGACCGTGTACGCTGGTTGCTGTGCCAAGACTATAAGGAAATAAAGTTGTGCCCTTACTAACAGTAACTACTTTTGGTCCAGTGGTAAGCGATTGGTCTTAAAATTGGTATCAGAGCAGGTCATGGGTTCGAGTCCCCTAGGGTGTATCTGGGGAAGGGATTATTGTATGATCGAAGGTTGGCCACTTCCATCTAATCTCTTGTGTGCTCGACCATGTACACTGGCTGCAATGCCAGGATTATAAGAAAATAAAGTTGTGCCCTTACTAACAGCAATTACTTTTGGCACGATGGTAAGTGCTTGATCCTAACAGGGTGGTTATGGACAAGGTTGAACTCGATAACTTTGCATATACCATTCCAAATTTTAAACTTAATATACAAATCACAGCCTCATCGGATTTCTATCCACTCGAATTTTCTTTCCTCATGAGGAGGAACGTAAGTTACATGCACCTGACATGAACACAAAAAGTACATCGTCGTAGCTCTCGGCTTTTTTCATGGATATACTTTTGACCTCTTCGAACCCAAACCCTTTATTCATGGATATATATATATATAGCTTCATCTTCATTGTTAAAAATCATCCCCAATTTAAACTCAAAATCTCATCAACCCAATAAACAATGGTGGGAATGTCATCATTAATGGCATCAATATCTACATATTAAAAGAAAAAAGAAAAATTCATAGGTCAACCACAATATATTTCAATCCATGCATCAACAAATTTTTTAAGGTAGTTTTTGGATATTGTGTCACTAAAAAGTACCAAGATTAAACAAAAAGGTAAGGTAATTACAGTTACGAGTAGCTTCTTTCCTTTTGTTATTGCTTTCCATTGGAAGTGCGAACAAAATTTCTCTCAGATAACAATCTAGAAACAAATCAAGCATAATATATAAATTCAAATGTCAAACTAGACAACTTAATTTTTTTTCACATCTATTAGCATCAGTGCAGTAGCAGACAAACATGAATAAATGAAATTCTAGTAAGATATCTAGATGTTAAACTTGACAAGTATAGCAAAAATCAGTTACGGTGCTTATATTTTGTTGGTTGGGATAGTTTAAATTTCAAGGTCTAAAATTTCTCATGTCCCACACACTTTTCTCGTGTTTTTTCATGCTTCAACCCTAGCAAACATGTTCCCTCCAAGACAACGTCCCAGGATAAATGGTTCTGCTTGTGCATCTCCCCAAATCTAGAATATAATATGATTTATATAGAGTTTTACAGTTGGAAGCCCAATCTCTATTTTTATCTACAACAATTGGCTTCGCTCATTGCTCATGGTGATAAACATGAGGAAGACATCATAGGTCTCTACTGCACTAGAATCTTGCACTTATTATTGCATTAAGTTTGCCTACCATCCTAGTCTTAGTTGTAAGCTACTCATGGCTTACTAGCTTGTGTAGTCAAATGGTACATTCTTTGCTACTCATCTACATGTAATGGCACACTGCGTCCAGGAAATACAGAGAAGAAATAAGCCCATAGAAATCACCTTCACCTGTTTTTTTATGCATCAGTAACAAGAACAACATGCCTCTCATTGCACGCTTTATTGATTTCAACAGTGATCAGATTTGTAGTGTTGACAGCTACCACCCAAGAGTGGTCCAAGTTTAGGCTCACATTGGGACAGATATGGAACTACATTTTTAATATCAACACACAAAAGAATATGTTTGATCCTTTGATTATGTTATCCATGTCAATCTGATAGGAGGGGGGAGAGAGATAGAGAGAGGGAGAGAGACTGTGTTTGTGTTTTGCTCTTCCACTATCACCACTAAACGAATTGACTACGCACACTCCGAACGGTTAACAACCACCACCCCAAGATAAATATCCATAGATTCTTATTCATAAAGGTTTTTTCCTCATTTGGTTCTTATCTCCCATACAACAATTAGGGTAGGCTTTGTATCTACTAAAATCGATTAGCATCAATTGCAATTTGATGCTAGTCAAAGATCGAAAAGGAACAGTTGAAGTGTAAAAGAAATACCTTGACAGGTTGACAAAGAGACGATGCGGTGGTGGTGTAGTGGGGGTCAAAGAATGGTTCCAACAAGGTGGTGCGGCAGGGGGTGCGAATGTAAAGGTTGAGGGTGATGACACGGCGTTGAATAAGGGCAATAGCAGCGGCAACGGCAGCGGTGAAACTAAGGCGGCCATCGGAAGGGTACTTAGGTGGCTGTGGACGATAAAGGGGAGAGAGAAATTCATGTAGGTTTTATGTTTTTAATTTTAATTTTTAAGTTCTCTTTTACAGGTAGGGGTTAGCTGGACATTTGGCCCACAAGCTGTCAACCTTGCTTTGTTGGAGCAATTTTACCTCGTAAGCAGATGACATGGTGCTATACAATCACTAAATATTTTTTAGTCAAGGTGGGTTCTCCACCCCCTCTCCATGCCTCACTACTTTGGGAGCCCTAGTCCCATATCCTTGGGTACTAGGCTTCCCTCGCCTAGTTCTTCACTCTTGGGTAATCCCACCAACACCAAGTGAAAGCATGCATACAGCCAATCCTTGGTTCGTTGGGGCCTCCGTTCTCCAAGATAACTGTCACCATGCCCCGACAACATGACACAATGCTTTACTGCACCCATGTTACACCACTAAATTGAAGCCTAATCATGTCTTTATTGGGTAATAATGGTACTACAGAGCATTTGAAACTTTTTCACAGAATTTTCAAAGCCACAAGTGCTTAATTCTAAGATAATTGAAAACATAATACAAGGAAAATAAAGCAACCCAGAGCTGTGCTAAAGTCTCACCCTTCGTTCGTTCTAGTGTTAGCTTGAAAAAAGAAGGAAAATAAAGCAAAGGCGTGAGCATGAATTGCCCATTAAGGAACTTATGCACACATGGAGGGCCAAAGAAACTAATACACAAATGAGCTATGAGCAAAGCCAATGAATTGACTAAGGAAAAAACTTGCTCAAATTCAAAAGATAAATTCTAAGAGGATGAATATTTATTAAAACGAAGGTCACATGAATCCCAACATTAGTGATATCATGGCGCAATTTAAAAAGTCAAAGGAAGAAAGATCAAATTCACACATGTTCATTTAACTAGCAAATCTGTAATAAAATTTAATGGCATAATTGCAATGTAAACAATCAATAAACGTTTGAAGAACGTTATAGTGTGCGTCCATGATGATTTCAAATGCCATGATATTTACCATGTCCAATATCATGGTTATTAACCATGTCACATGTATTGCATTCAAAGCATCACATATAAGTCGCGTGGTTCAAGGTGACTTTCACATTTCAAATATCACCAACTACACACAAAATTCTCATTATCGAAACAATTTTCAAAGTTTGAATCACAATTCAAAACCAAGAAGGTTCTAACACGTAAGACTACTATTTAGTCAAACTCGACTTTGTCCCTGTAAGATGTGATACACAGAATTTAGAAGTGAATAAGCTCACAGTAAATAAGTGACACCAATTCGAAATCGGCCTGGATTGATAGTACACAATGCAATAATGATAGTAATAAACTTATAGTACCAATAGAATCAAAAGTAAAAGATCAGAGCCTTTAAAGTTGTTAAGCTGGCATAAACTATAGAAGAAAAGAAAGCAAATGAAGCTGAAAAATCTATCTTTGATCGACTAGTTTCGTATCAACTAATTGATTCAAACGCTATTTCAACCATGAAACAAATGGATTTCGATATATCTCAAAATATGAAAGTCAAAAACACCTTTCAAGGTTTTCATATTGTTAAACATCATCAAAAGCCGATTGATGATGAATATTCTATAGGAAGTTAGTTGATATGTAGTTCCAAAACAACAGATGTCTAAACTAACCAACATTATTCAAAGTCGATTTGACCAAGAAAGAAAAGGATTCTGATAAAATTGAAATCTAAAAAGTTATGGAGGACTCCCTAAGGATGTCATAAGGTCCAAGTTCACATTAAACAGATGAGAAACAATAAATCTAGAGCAAATCAAAGGGGGGTAATTCGCAAATTCTGGAAGCTGAGCACACTAGTTTCGTACAATGGCTATTTCGAAGCAGGAAGTATAGTAATGTTATTTGAAAACAAACATATAAGTTAAGCTAGACCTTTTGAAGATAATGAAGACTAAATAGAAAATTGAACTCGCTGCCACAAATAGCAAAATTTTAGGCTTCCATGGGGCATCGACTTTAGTGTCATGAAAAAGTGTGATATTGAGAAAATCTAAAAACAAGCAGTAATGTACACATATAGGCAAAACTACATAGCCACCCCCACCCCCCTCATCCCCAACTTTTGAGAAATAAATTTTTTTTGGGGAATTGTACTCAGTCAGCCAGTCCCCGAGATCCCGTCCCCCGAGACCTCAGACCAGTCACTCTCTCTCTCTCTCTCGTGATCAGTGAGGACTGAGTCGGTGACCGGTGACTCACTCCAACTGACGACCGCGACAATGAGCCTGTAACCAAATCTGGAAGCAAGGGTCTCATTGAGCACCGCCACCGAGACGCCGTGACAAGGTGAAAACGCACTAAGACTGGCGAGATGCCATGACTCACTTTGACCGATGAGGCGACGACTTTGACTCCATGACTCACTCCAATCATATCTGGAACTGAAAGGATAGACTGAGATCTGAGGTTGCTTTTCGGTAAAGGCCCCACTTTCCGCCTCCTCTTTTGGTAGTCCAATCTGCGTTAGGCTGTTTAAGCGCTTAACTCCTAGCTCATGGGGGAAGGAGTTCGATTTCCTGTCTGGAGCTACGTGGCCTTTTGTTTTGGAAAGGGCTTTTTCTGTTAAGCGGCCGCCGGCCAACAATTTCAGGTTACTCACTAGTCACTACACACTACTGCTTCTTTGCACTACTGACTGTGAGTTAAGCTGTAAGCTCCTAAATTTTAGTTTAATTTCAGTGATTGTATAGAGATTTAAAAAATATGTTTAGTAATTATATTGCAAGTATGCCTAGATTATATTGAGTATGCCTTGTTTGGTTGTTGGAAGAGTATGCATTAATTCTTAATTGAAGTTGGACCACCTTAATTATTTGGTTAATTTGTTTTACTAATTCTTAATTGGCTAATTCTTTTTCTAATTCATAATTTGGTGCATAGATAGTTTATAATTTTGTTGGAATGTGACGTCAAGCGCTACCAATCTTCGGAGCCTCATCGAGTAATAATTTAGTAATTTTATTTGTAAACAATTGAATATCTAATTTGTATTTTTTTTGTAGTGTACTTGTGAAGAGTCTTTAATGGCACTCGTGAAACTTAATAATACATTTTATATGCTTTTCAATGCACTCTATTTTTGTCTATTATTTTACAGATAAAATTTGATATATTTTTTGCACCTCCTGAAAAAAAAATCCTGGTTCCGCCCCTATGTACATAGAGTATATAAGGTGTTTTAAAAGTGCAAGAACACATGAAACAATAAAGGAATAAAAATATTCATAGTCAAAATCAAAGTCAATCCAAAACACAAGGAGAATAACATCGCAAATTTACAAATTCGACTCTACGAAAGGAAAAAAAACAATAAAAAACTACGAACATGTTACAAAATCCAGAATATCATTATTTGAAGGCAAATTTTAGAGCTTTAAGAGCTTTGATAAATCCCTTGCCTCGAATGGACAAATTCAGCGACCAGTGCTGTCGTCGCTGAATAGTAAATCTTAAACCTAGTTTTCAACAGTATTCAAAGTGCTAAAAACTCGTACCAAATTAGAGTCTATTGCATAAACTCTAATAAATTATAGGCCTAAAATCATAATCCTTAAAGTCACAAAACCATACCTTGTTGCTTAAAACTCCAAAAGGCTTTGAGCTACGTCTTCTTCTCCAATTTATCAATCCTTTTCCAGATGAGAATAACACATTTTCTCTTTTTCTTATTCTTTTATACTTTACAATAAAACTCCTATCATTAGTGGAATTCTAAAAATAATTATTATGACTTTATCTTGGTCGCTTTTACTTGCTAAAGTCCAATCACTAAAAATCATCAATAAATATCTAAAAAAAGTAAAAACTTGTGACATTACAGCCCAAGTGTCGCCTCCATGCTATGTGCCCTCCGGCACTACGTCCATCAACGTCCTGCCACTTATACCATTCCCTCGGCATTGGTCAATATCTTCACCACACTATGCTTGCTTTGCCTTGTCTTGGACGTAGAACATGCTTTCACCTTCTCTTCGAAGTACATGACATTTCGAGGTGCTTAGCTCGTAGTGTTCTGGTATGAGGACCCTTTGCAGCGAGATATATTCGTTCTCTGAGGCACTATCTCCACCTTGGGCGACTCATGTGACACTAGGCATGCCTTAGTTGTGACCTATCTCACTCACGTTACTAGTGATCATCAATGCCCCTAGACCTCGGGAGCAAAGCACCGGGGCTATTGCGCCTAGTCCATCTGGCAGTTAGGTGTGATGTCTTCCCCACCACTGGTGACTATATCAAGGGCGTTCTCAGGCCACACTAACGCTTTGTAAGTCAGTCTTTGAGAACAAACAACGCGAAGCTTTGCGGGCAGGCTAAATGATTATGCAATCCGATAGTCTGAGAAACACCGACACATGATGCACCCTCAACAAGTTGTCATTCCTAAGGAGCGCCATGCACCACTTGATAACAAAAACTGTCTATAAAAGTGAATTTCACAACAATTGAATAACAACCTAAACCTAAATTTATTTGCATACCTTTCTCTTCTCACTCTAAAACATTATAACTAATGAATTTTTGAGAGAGAAAGAGTCCAAGAAATGAACCTTAACACCGGACCCCTGACTCTGGACTTTGACATTTGGACCTTAACATTGGAATTTTGATTACTCACTTTGCACCTTGGCCCTCACAGCACTGTCCTTGCTCTTATGTCTTACATTATCATATTTGGCATTAACTCGGATTGTACTCTTTGTGGTATCTCCATGTGCACTGTGAATCAACTTCTAACGATACCGACACTTAAGCACAAGAGGTTAAGAACAGAGGTGAGTTCAGATAGGCAAGTAGCGGCCAACAAATCATGAACGATTGAATAGCAAAGCAAGACAATCGACCTGAACATGCAACAAATGAGACCCATCCCACTGACTCCCCATACGTGTATTAACTATATCTATTAACCTTAACTAACCAAACCAAACAGGCTATATATGTTCCACCATCAGTAAGCTTATGGAGAGCATCCGCATTCAAGTGTTCACTCAATGGTGAGATATATAACGGACATTTACAATCTGCCTTCTTAAGCCAAGGCAATTTTAAAAAATGACGCAGAAGTGTGGTCTTCCATTAGCTTTAGGCTTAGAAAACCATTAGAGGAGCAAAGTATAATTCACGCCATCGTATGCAACAAATATATGTTTACCAATTAAATGACGGATGTGGGTGATCGCACCTCTTACACATGATATCCTCTATTGAAGTGCCAGATGAAAACTAGCTCAAAATGTGAAGATATAAAGGTACCCTGAGAGGTTAGGGAGTTGTTTGTGAAGCTCATTAAACTGTGAAGTCAATATGCTGGAAAGTGAGGTTCAGAATAATATACAACGTAAGGGGAACCCCAACTAGAAGTACCAAACCTGGCAGAAGAGAATAATGCAAAGCAACATAGTGAAAAAATAAAAATAGTCTTTCAGGTCAAGAATACCAAGCTTCAGGAAACAACAAAATAAAGCTTGTGGTAGGTTACAAGATGGTCAGAAAATTTATTATTTGGACAGAATTATGGGGTAATACCTAATGTTTAGGAAACCACTTCAGCAGCAGGAGAGCTTCGGAGTAAGAAGGGCACGACACTGCTAACCACACTCCGGTTAGTATGTTCAGCTAACTCCAGCTTCAAGGACTTGAGGTTAGTAAAAGGAGGAATTAGATTATCTAATCCAGGAAGCTTGGAAAGTAGCTTAAGAACCTTTCCGGAGATCGCGACAGACTGTGAATTGCGGAACTCGCGGAGCATGCTGAGAGTGTTTTCAGCAAGCGTCATGTATTGCTCCCATGTCTTGCCTCCTTCAAAACATCCTAGGAAGAGTACATTGTCAAGCGAAGGCCGATCGGGGCATTCACCAAAAGAGATGGGTGGGAGCTCAAGAGTGCCTGTATACTGAAAGGAGATGAGCTGGGGTGCCGTTACCACAATTTTGGTGCGAAACGGAAAGACACCGGCGTCAATCCGGAGCTGCTCAAGTAGACGAGGGCAAACGATATGGAAGCGTTCAAGATTCATAAATTGGCAATTGTGCAGAGATGCGTGCTTCAAATTTGTGCAGCCCGACAACGAAAGCGAGCAGGCACTGCTGGTTGTCTGAAAGGAAACATTTGAAAGATAGAGTTGGGTTAAACTTGGCAAGCTCATGGAGGTTGGTACGAGAAGCTTTGCGACGCAGGCACCCCAACAGCAAAGCTCGAGGAACTTGAGAGATCTTGAGGTGGATAGGTTGGGGGGCAACCCTTCCCCGGTCTTGTTACAAGCCATAACCTCCAGGCGTTGGACGTTGTGAGACACTGCGTAGCTCACAACTCTTTCAAGATCCCGTTTTTCGACGTGCCCAGGGCGGATGTACTCGAGGGAACGAACATCAGTGAAGTTATCGCGGCCAGACAAGAATTTCGATACGAAGTTGTCGAAGTTGCGGCGGTTCCCGTAGACCATGGCTCGGAGACAGAGATCTTGGAGGGTAAAAGTCCACAAGTGCTTGTACCTTTTGGCCAAGACGCTTGTTTGCACTGCATACCTTTCTCCCAAGAGCGACAGGATCTTGCCTAGAAGCGAATCAGGCAAGTCGCTTAACCTGTCGACCGCCGATCCTTCACTGGCTCTCGCCTTCTTCTTCATCTTCTCAGACTGGGCACACGTCTGATTTCTTGGCTGATCATCTTGTGACGCCATGGACTGTGAATAAGTGAACTAGTAAACTAGGGTTTGATGAATGTGTGTTGAGTAGGGAGACGGCCTCGTTAGGGTTTAATGCCTTCCTTTGGCAGCCCAATTTTACCTCATCACAGCCGTCCGCTAGTTGCCACGTCTTCAAAGTCCTGCAAAAGTGGTGAAATCGCACCCGTTATTTGGAGTTGGAAACATTCGTTGCACCACAGCAGAGTTCTGTGCCGTAACAGGTGCTCTGTTGGGGCGCTCATGTTTATGCGACACCTAGAGGAGGTGTCGCATATTCCAGTCGCGGAATGGAGCTGTCGCGCCACTTGGTGGTGTCACTACTAGCTACGACCGATAAGGCATGGTTAGCACACCAAAGTGCCTCCATCACTAGTCATCATAGTATGCGTAAAAGCTTTTCGCCACTAAAAAGTGTTATATATTCCTCTTACTTTTAAGTGCTGGCATAAATATTAAGGTTGCAACTTGGAAGGACTAGACGGGTTTAAGGGTTAGATCATACATCACTCACTCTCAAATAAGTGAAAGAACCATCGTACAAAAGTTACCCTACATCCTCTTGAGTGCTTCAGATAGCATATCCTGATCTTTTACTCTCTTTTAACTCTAGTCTACATTTGTAATTTAGAAAATAATTGTGATGCATATTAGTTCAAATCAGTCAACAAAGCCAATTTTTGTTCTTCGATTGCCATCCCTTTTCTGATCTTATATGTTGTGATCCAACTAATTCTTTTGTTGGGAATTAATTACAGATTCATGTAAGTTTGTTCGGTTGTGATCCTTTAAGAAAAGAAATTTTGTTTTGGTAATAAGATAATATCATTGAAAATTAAAGGTAACAAAGTCGCCCAACGGCATGTATAGGTCACAATATGTTCGTGACTCTTTGTGTACAAGACCACAAATGTCAGAAACTAACAATGAACCTATAGACCCAATACAAATTACAATTAAACCAGTCAAATGCTGACAAAAATGCCTAGGCCTGATAGAGGGCAGGAAGACAAACTAAGGTGGAAGCTGCACTATAGTGGGGACTTTACTATAAAATCAGCATGGGAAGTGACTAGAACAAAAGCACCAGCAGTCACCTGGTGGAAGCTTATCTGGTTCCCAGGTAATATCCCCAAGTGTGCCATGATACTTTGGCTAATTTGTAAGGGAGGAGTTAGAACAAAGAGTAAACTGAAGGACTGGAATATAATTCCAGATAACACATGTGTAATGTGTGGTGAATGCCTTGAAACTGTTGACCATCTGTTCTTACATTGTAAGTATGCACAAGAGCTATGGCACCTGGTGTTGGGCAGGCAGAGAATTCACAAAAGCAAGGGATCATGGAACCAGTTTATCCATGAAGGCAGCTAAAATATGCTGAGGAAAGAGTCTCCGAGCCAAGATGAATAAACTAGTAGTGGCTGTAACAACTTATGGAATCTGGAAGGAAAGGAACCTCAGATCTAAAGTATTTGAACAAGAAAGCTCAAGTGTGCAAAGCTGCCTTCATGAAATCCAAAAATGGCTGAAGTATAGATTGTATAGCTGGGCAGCGTTTCCAACCACAAAAAGAAATAAGAGCCTATGCCAAGCATGGGGTCTAAGTGTACAGAATGTTCTTAGAGAAGGAAATTAGGGTAAGGAATTTGTTTGTATATAACATTGTAGGTGAGTGAGGTATAAAATGTAAAGTGAAGTGAGTACATTTGTAAACTATTTGAGCTGACATGAATGCAAAGGAATTTTTGACCAAAAAAATTACAATTAAACTATATTAGAGCATATCCTACACTTTAGCCTAACTTTAAGTAACATGCGGAAGTCTAAAGGTTACCGACAATACCTATTAAAATAAAGACAAAACAAAGTAAAACTAGAAACACAAATATTACACCGAGGAAGTCAACCGAAACCTGACAGATAATTGAAGGAGTCCTCGGCAATCAAAGGATTCACAGCGAAAAACAAGAGGCATCCAGCCCTGTAAGGTTCACAATATTCTACCAGCATTTCAACACAACCACTGCAAAGCTAGCCAGCAACCAATAATAAACTAGGGTAAGCCAGACTATATCCATCTTCCCCATTCTGCCCCCTCAAACCCCAAAAACCCCTAGAACAGATTACCCTGATTACCCCACCCTCATTCCCAAGGCCCCTACCCCCCACCCCCCCAAAATGAACACACATGCCCAAACCCACAAGCCCCCTGAGGCCCTATCCCCCCCACCCCCGGTGACCACCCGTGGAATTCCGGTCACAGCCGGCTAAATTCTGGCCACCACCGACGATGAAAGATTCAAACCTAGCAAGGACGCCTCTTCAAATAAAGCAAAGAAATTGATCAACCCAAGACAAACACTACGATTTAAGCCTATCAGATCCAGATGATCAAGAAAAAATCCAAAATTCACATAGATCTGAAATGAAGAAATTGCAGTAGATCTGAAACGATAAGAGCAGATAACGGCATCGCCATCCTTGATCGTGGTTGGGGAGATGGCGCCGGCCATCTCACCGTCGCTTTCACTGTCGCCCACCCTCGATCTGCCGCCGGTCACCATGGTCGCCGCTCCACAGCGTAACCCCACCAAAATAAGAGACAGATTTAGGACAGATTTCGGCTACTGCCCCACTCGCGCAGACGCGTGGTGGGGCGGCCACGGTGGATTTGCTGTGGAAGACTTTTTAGAGAAAAGGTAGAGGAATTTTTCTAAAGAGAAAGAGACTTGAAAAGAAGAATTAGTTATCAAATGAATGATGACTCCCTCTCTCATTGTTTCTTCAAGTAAATGTGTTTGGTTTGTCTAACTTACAGATCTTTATAGTGATCATAATGTCAAAGATCTGATTCCCCAATTAGTAAAAAAGCTTCTTACCTATTTTAATTTGTAAGTCTAATAAAAGGTTTGTGTTGTCTTAGTAACTCATATAGTGATTTTGGTCTTGTATGCTTGTGAGCCCTGCCTTGAGGCGCAATCGGAATATTGCTATCAATGGCAGTCCATAAATGCTGCTAACTGTTCTTCTCATCTGTTCATCCTTCAGGTTCGACATGATTGTGGTCTTGTTGAAGTGGTCTCAAGGTAGGATTTCCACCCCCTCTCCATGCCTCACGCCTTTGGGGGTCCTCACCCATTCTCCTTGGGTACTCGGGTACCCCCACCTTGACCTCCTCTCTTTGGTCATCCCACCAACACCAAGTGAAGGCAACCATGCAGCCAATCCTTGGTTCCTTGGGGGCTCCATTCTCCAAGATGATTGTCACCATGCCCCGCCACCACGACGCAAAACCTAACCGTGCCCATGAAATGCTTGCCCATGGTGGCACGGCGGCACCGTGACCTGTGAAGCCGATGAACTGGTAAAGGGACTGAGGCGCCGTCTGTCGCCCATTTCCACCGATTGGCGCTTGGAAGATCGTGAGAGTCTGAGGGGGAGAGAGATTTTTTTAGTCGGTAATGGTCTTGGGAAATGAAATTAATAGTGAGAGAGAATTTTTTATTCGTTAATGGCATGGGGAAATGAAAACAGAGACCCATTAATCTTTATCTCTTTTTTTATCTGTTCACTTTATTTATTTGGTGTTTGGTCTTTGCACATTTGTATGTAAATTAGCATTTAAAATGAGTAAAAAGATAGTTTTTATACCGTATTCACTACAAGAAAAAGTAGATTTAGCGACGGAATTTTAACGAAGGAATGTATTCCGTCGCTAAAAGCTCTTTCAGCGACGGGAAACGCCGTCGATAAAAATCCGTTGGTAGAAAATTTTATCGACGGAATATAATGTCGGTAAAAACCTTTGCCGACAAACTTTTAATGAAGGGAGTACCGTCGCTAAATTTTTTTTAGGGAATTGAATAGTTTTCAGTAATTTTTAGAAACCATTTAAGCAACATAATATGGTCGTCGCTAAAAAGTCCGTGGATAAAAACGGACTAATACCGACGGACGTTTACCGACGGACTTTTCCCTTTGATAAAAGTCCTCTTATAAAGTTCAGATCTGATCTCTTTCTTTTCTTTCTCCCGTTTCTCTCTCTCTTAATTAAAATCATTCACCGACGGCGGCAACCCACATCTGGCAAGCCCCTTTACGGCAACCCACATCCGGCACCTCTCCGGCGACACCCTCGTCTTCCCCCCGACGCCGCGCCACCTCCAACGGCGTAGTTTGCAGCTCCGGCCAGATCTAGCATAGACAATTTCTGGAATCGAGCTCCGGCCAACTTCGGTAAGTCTCTACCTTGATATTATTTCTTAGGAAATTTAAATTTGACTATGATGTAGCAATTGGTTTTACTTACATATGTACATTATTACTTATTGAATTGTATATCAGTTCTTGGAATTTCTGAACTATGTTATTGTCTATATCAAATTTCTTAATGGTTGTACGAACAATGCTCCCTTACTGTCTACATCAATTTTGTGGGTGGTAGAAAGAGAGCGAAGACTGCCATGGGCTGTGTGATTTTTGAGTGTGGTGATTATGGTAGCCATGAACTGTCATGACTTGCAGGGTATGGTGTATGTGTGGGGGAAGGGTTACAGTTGTGTGCTTGTGAGAATAAAGGTGTAGGTATATGGGTCTGTGTGAGAGGTGCAATGAATTTGGGTTCCATCTTTCATGTGTGGTGCTGGGTACTCACCTTGAGCTGTTGGCTTTTAATTCTGGTACAAAACACTATTGCTAGTACTGAACTAATGGTAAAAATATAGAGAGGCATTCTCTGCAGAATAAACTGGCGAGTCCATTTCCGGTTTACTCTCCAACATATCCTCCTTAAACTTCAAAGACGTCACTAAAAGAGCGACGGACTTTTAGTAATAATGTAAAAGTCCGACATAAGGTAATAATGTAATAATGAAAAGGAGCGACACTACAAGAAAATGTGTTTTTTGCGACGGAGTTTTACCGATGGATTGCCTTCCGTCGCTAAAATGACTTTAACCGACGGATAACACCGTTGGTAAATGTCTGTCGTTAAAAACTTATTATCGACGAAGTAAACCGTCGGCAAAAGTTTTTGCCGACGATGTATTTGCGACGGTCTTTTAGCGGCGGAATTACTATCGCTAAAACTTTTTTACATAGTTAGTTTTTTTTGCTGGTTTTATAAAATTGTTTTAGCGATGGAATTGTGCCATTGCTAAAACTTCCATCCTTAAAATTTATCGACGGCCTTTTAGCGACGGGTGTTCTCGTCGCTAAAAGTCCTCGATTAAAACACTGAGATCTGCTTCTTTCTCTTTCCCCGTTTCCCTCTCTCAAAATCTCCCACCTCCATTCTGAGCTCCGACGATCAACCTCCACGGTGACCCCTCCACCGTCGCAAGTTAAAAGCCCTCCACTGCACTGCCCCCATCGTGAAAAGCCCTCCACTGCCGCCGCGTAAAAAGCCTGCCACCATCGTCGCGCCACCAACACCGCCGCCCTAAATTAATTGAATGCCCTAATCGAATCGAACCCTAAATTGAACTAATTGAACCCCTAATTGATATGTGAAATTGAATGCCCCAATTCAACCGAACCTTAAATTGAACTAATAGAATCCCCTAATTGAACCCTAAATTGAAGTAATTGAACCCTAAATTGAATGCCTTAATCAAATTGAACCCTAAATTAAACTAATTGAACCCTATATTGAATGCCCTAATCCAACTGAACGCTAAATTGAACTTATTGAACTCCCTAATTGAATGCCCCAATTCAACCGACCACTAAATTGAACTATTAGAACTCATAATTGAACTCTAAATTGAAGTAATTGAACCCTAATTAAACCCTAAATTGAATGCCCTAATCTAATCGAATCCTAAATTAAACTAATTGAACCCTTAATTGAATCTTAAATTGAATGCTATAATCCAATCGAACCCTAAATTGAACTAATTGAACCCCCTAATTGAACCCTAAATTGAATGCCCCAATTGAACTGAACCCTAAATTAAACTAGGACTACTCTAAATTGAAGTAACTGAACCCTCTAATTGAACTCTAAATTAATTGCCCAAATCGAATCGAACCCCAAATTGAAATAATTCAAGCGCATCGGATATGTGCATTTTGAACAATTTTTTCCCATTTGAACATTGATCATTTGTTTGATAATTTTAGGTTGTTAATTGTGCATTTTGAGAATTGTGATTATTGATCGATGATTTTAGATTGTTAATTGATGATTTTAGGTTATTAGCTGTGCATTTGAAGTAATTGAGATTAATAATTAATGATTTTAGGTTGTTAATTGATAATTATAGATTGTTAATCGTGTATTGAGTATTTGAGATATTGAGATTGTTGACGGAGGATGGGACCCAATTGGATTGAATGCGTAATTTTTATTAATTTTTATTGCATTGAGCATTTGAGAATTGAGAATTAAAATTGTTGACGGAGGATGGGACCCATTTGGATTGAGATACCTGTTAATTAGCGCAGACACGGACACCACTTCTGATCGACAGTGTCCGACATTTAAAAAATAAATCAACGTCTAGCCGATGTGTTTGGAGGAGCGCCTGGCCGGCGACTATGTTTCGGATATTGTCCAGCGGATCGATGTAAGTCAATATGTTTAATTAGGTTGTTAATTTTTCTTACTATTCTCAATGTTTGTTGCGTTAATTAATGCCCTAACATATCTTTAAATCACTATCTTTGCAGGCCTCGTATGAACAGCTTAGGGAGTCCGGACAGCCATCAGCGTCCACTAGTACGGGTGCGAGTACTGGGGCGTTAAAGCAATGGCTGGATACGCCAGAAGTCGTCAATCGGCCGAAAGGCCGCATACGCGGCCTGCCTAGCATGACTGCTCGTGCCGTGATAGGAGCGTCCTCACCCCCTGCCCCTGCACAGACACCAGCTCCTCGGCATCCGTTGGATGAGGAGGAGATCCAGCGCATTGCTATGGTGGTGTTGAGGCTGATCAAAGAGCAGGATCAGTAGGGTACCGCTGCCGGACATGCCGAGCCGGCCCTGGATCAGCAGAATCCAGATTCGGCACTCGGTAACCCCTGATGAGCCCCTTCTCGTGCCCCCTCCCCCTTCCCGGCTTGTACATCATGACTATTTTTATAATTGATTTTATATATTTATTTGTGTATTGATTATTGTGCGTTGTTGAGAATTGTGTATTAATTATTGTGCGTTGTTAAGAATTGAAATTTTCATTACAGATATGGGTAATAGAAAAATAATTTAAAAAAAATTTGACTTTTGGCGACGGATTAATTTCGTTGCCAAAAGTGTTTCTTCTATTAACTTTTTAGCAACGGAATATTCCGTAGCCAAAACTCTTATTTAGCGACGGAACATTCCATATATCGCTAAAAAATTATTCCGTCGCTAAATTCACAAAACAGAAAATAAATTAAAATACGTAAAATATAATTAGCGACTGATATTCTGTTGCTAATTAATAAATAAATCCGTCACAAAAAATACAATATTAGACTACGGATTTGAAATTTTCATCGCCAAACTTTTAGTAACGGGCTTTTATACGAGGGACTGTTAGCGACGGTATATCCGTCGCTAAAACTTTTAGAGACGGATTTTGGGCTTTTAGTAACGGATTTTTCCGTCGCTAAAAGCCTTTTTCTTGTAGTGATTTTAAAAATTTTAAGTATTCTAGCACATAAAATGATTCGCAAGACATCTCTTTAAACTATTTTTAAAATTTTTAGGTGGGCACCTTTACTATTGGAAGTCAAATATACTATATAAAAAAATTGATGGAGTGGCAGGCGGGCACCGACCCATCGGTTCCCCCCATCTGCTCCGCTACTGCTGCTGGGCATCATAGCATCTGCATATTCCTTTTGATGCGGCAGTTAATAATGCAGGCAAACAATTGTTAAGTGACATTTTTAACGCCAGCACAAATATTAGGGTCGCAATTTTGGTGGGTTGAATGGGCCCAAGGGTTAGATTATTGTCCGAACTACTCTCAAAAAGTCCTGCCTGTGTCTAGCCTAGGCCATTTGCAGGTAGAATAATATATGTTCATGCCTAGCCCATCAAAATTTTGCTGCACACGGGCTAGCCAAGGTGTTGTTCATGGTTAGAAATTAGTTTCTTTTATTTATTCATTTTCTAATTTTTAAGCATTTCAATAACCGTCCAAATTTACATATTACTCAAGATTGTTTTTACAATTTTTAGCCTAACAATGTTCATTCGCTCCCCTTCTCTGCCAATCAACACAACTCCACCAACCAGCCACCACCGCGCCTGGCAACAACCCAAATTACCACCACAACCCCGCCAAAGAATGCTACGGTGCTATCTACCACCACACCCCCTTCCTCAACCCCGCCACAACCACAATTACACCATCAGGGGTCGACCCACTATCGCCCTAAAAAGAAAACCCAACACCACCACAACCCCACTACAGCCACAAACCACCATCAGCTATGAACCCACACCATTATAAACAGAAATCCACCACCACATGGTCATGTGAAGAGATGGAGACCTAGATGGATAGAAATGGTGCACTGAAAAGGAGAGAGAAAATAGAGAGGGAAAGGGAGAGAGAACATACCTTTTCAGAGTCTTAGGAGTCATGTTACAATTCAGAAAGGATAAAAGAAATATTATTTAATTAGAGCTAAGGGTTTGAACGGTGTAGATTGCATAAAGTTTATGTGATCTGCGTACTGTTAGGTGATTTTAAAGACTAAAGAGAAAAAAAATATCTCATACACCTAAAAATAAATAATTTATGGGGATAATTGCATAAAATACTCTTGTGGTTTAGGGTAGTTGCAAAAAGACTCTTGTTGTTATAAAAATTACAAAAAAGACACCCAAGCTTTAAAAAGTGTTGCACTCGTCAACTCCCGTTACTGAACAAATAAATTCCCTAAACTACCCCTGTGTATAAGCACATTGTTCTTGTTTGTCAAACCCTAACATTCAATCTAACTGCCCCGTATTCTCACCATCTATCTCCTCAAACCATCACTTTCTGCCAAAATTTGACACCAAATTGCCAAAAAGTGAAGTAATCTACAACAAAGACGTAAATCAGGAACGAAATCGAACATGGGTGTGATAAACCGAACCTAACTGGAACAGGTGGAAATCGAAGACAAAGTCGAATACGAAATTTAGTGCAATTCCAGGTAATTTTGTTGATTTTGATGAACGCTTTTATGTTTAATTCGTGATTTTGACAAAAGCTTCTGTGTAATCTAGGGTTTCTGTGCAAATTTAGGGTTTTTGAATTCTAGGGTTTTTATGTAATCTAGGGTTTTTGCGTTGTCTTAGGGTTTCTGTAATCTATATTTCTGTCAATTCGCATGCATGCAACTGATTGTCCCCTTCTGTATTATATAGTGTTTCAGTTTAGTGTCTATTGTTAATTTGATAATGTGGTCCATCTTTGTCCCCCTCCATAATGAACCTTATTGTTTCGTAATCATTTCACGTGTTAAAAAGGTTGCTTTAGGTTAGACGAATATTGTATGTTGCTTTAGGTTGGACGAATATTGTATTAAATTATTCTTTTATTTTTCAATTAGCAGAATGTCAGGCAAAGTTACTATTGAAATTCATCATGCGGGGTTTTTACAGATCCACCCAATAGGTCTTGGACTAGAGACAAAGTAGAACTTTTTGACTGTGACCCTGACTACTTGTCATACTGGAAGCTTCTAGATATGGGCATGAGTTTAGGGTTACCTGCTACTAGTACTATGACATATAGGATAGGATACCTGGAAAGCCATTTAACAACAGGCTGATGTTAATACTTGATGATAGAAGTTTTTAGTGATACACTTTACCATTATCATGGCCATAATGTAGTCATATATGTCATAAGAGGCATGGGTCCCCTAGCAGTTGTAGATAACAATCCTCCCCACCTTGCAATAGGAGATGGGTCGACTCCAGCATGTGAAGTTGATGTGGAAATGGGGGATGGTGATGTTGTTGATACTGGAATAGGACTTGGTGTGACTGTTGAGAGGGTGGTGAAGCTACCAAGGTTGGTCAAAGTACTGAGGGTGGTCTTAATATTAAGGGTAATGAACATACTCAGGGTGGTGTGAATGTTGAGGGTGGTATCACAACAGAGGTTGGTGAAGACATTGGTGCTGGTGAAGATACTGAGGGTGGTGTGAATGCTGAGGATGATGGTAGAGAGCCTGATGAACCTACAATTCCTTAGTTGGGTGAAGATTTAGAAGGGCAAGGAGATGATGACATATTTAACACTAACCCTAAACCTAAGCAGATGGGTCATAGCAATGAGGAATGGTATTCTGAAGGTGCGAAAGAGGATGATCTGAGGAGTATTCATGAGTCAGATGAAGATCAAGATATAAATATGTGGCCAAAATTTTGTGATCATGATTTGAACCGTAGGGATGGGCCAACACTGAAGCTTGGCTTGATGTTTCTAAATAAGGAGGTGCTTAAAGCTACTGTTAAAGATTGGAGCATTAGACAGTGGTATGACTTTGACTACTAGCACAATGATAGCTAAAAAATTACATGTATTTGCAAGTATGAGAACTGTGATTTTAGGGTTCATGCTTCTCTCATGCAAAGGACCACTACATGCCAAATCAAGACCTGTAGACTAGATCACAGTTGTAGGATGGACTATAATAACCATTTGATTGTTGTTAGGTACATTGCACACAAGTACAGATGACCCCAATTGAAAGATGGGGGCTATGAAGAAAGAAAATTACAGATACATGTTTGCTCACGCAAGCAAGCATAAGATATATAGGGCAAAAAGGTTAGCAAGAGAACAATTAAAGGGGGACAACAAGGTATAATTTGCAAGGCTGTGGGATTATGGGACAACATTGCAAAAGCACAACCCTGGCACTTGTTTCAAAGTTGAGACACTTAGGCCAAGTCTAAAGCTGGCACCCGTTTTCAAGAGGGTATATGTTAGATTTGAGGCACACAAAACTGAATTTTTGATAGGATACATGCCCTTTATTAGACTAGATGGTTGTCATCTAAAAGGCCTATATGGTGGGCAATTGTTGTCTACTGTGGCTAGGGATGGGAATGACAACATGGTACATGTTGTTGTAGCTGTTGTTAAGGCAGAAACCAAGGACAATTGGTCTTGGTTAACTGGTTGATGACCTTGGAGGTAGTGAGAACTTGTATATATGTCTGACAGGCAAAAAGGTTTGATGGAGTCATTAAAAAATCTCACTACAAGAAAATATGTATTTTGCGACGGATTTTTAGTAACGGAAGGTATTCCGTCGCTAAAAAGGTCTTTAAGCGACGGAATATCCCATCGTTAAAAGTCCGTCGTTTAATACTATTACCGACGGAAGATAACGTCGGTAAAAGTATTTGTAGACGAACTTTAAACGACGGAGTTTTAGCGACAGAATTACCGTCGCTAAATACTTTTAGAAAATTAGTATTTTTTGAGGGTTTTTTAAATTATTTAAGCGACGGAAGAAAACCGTCGCTAAATATTCCGTCGGTAAAAGTCTTTATAATAAGACCTTCACCAACGGATTTTAGTGACGGTGTTATTCCATCGCTAAAGATCCGATTTATAACCAGATCTGGTTTCTTTCTCTCTCCCCGTTTCTCTTTCTAAAATTCTTCCCTCACCCACCCACCGCCATTCTCACCTCTAGCGATCCCTCTCGACGGTGACCTACCTCCGGCGACACCCCCGTCATCCCCCACCCGACGCCGCGCCACCAAGCCTTCCACTGCCGTCGTGCCACAAAGCCCTCCACTATCGCCGCGCCACGAAGCCCACTACTGCCGTCACACCACCAACGCCGCCATCATCGTACCCACCTCGAGATCTGTATGTCCATTGCCCTAAATTAATCTTGTTGTTTATTTTTCAAAGTTTATTATCAAGCATTTGGCCATAATCACACTTCTGCTTGTACAAGCTCTTCTAAATTTCAATGTACGTGCATAAAACATTCGAATTTGTCTTCTCTGCCATGTATAATCTGAATTTGTTGTTAATTTGGACGTTTGGCCATTATTTTGTCTTCTGAATTTGTTGATTATGTGTTGCATTGGAGAAAAAGAATGGTGGTAAAATGGCATTTTCGTCGGTATGGTTTTATGGATGGCTACACAAGGTGGACGCAGCACGAGAAATGATAGTATTGTCATCCAACTCGGCTAGTCAAGCTGAAGTTAGGGAGGAGGCACAATATGATTACCGAGATATGATTATGGATGCTGGGCATGCTAATATTGATTGGGGTGACAACCGCGGCGATGACAGTCCCCAACAGCCGAACGAGGGGCTAATCACTTTTATGATTTGTTGAGAGATGCGGAAGAGCCATTGTGGGATGGAGTTCGGAAACACACACGGTTGGCTACGGCTAGTAGATTATTACAGTTGAAATCGGACCACAGGCTGAGTGAGAAAGGATTTAGCGCATTTGTTACTTTTATCAAAGAAATTTTACCTGAGAGTGAAAAGTTGCCCCTGTTGTACTATGACGCGAAGAAGATGAAGAGGACACTTGGATTGAGCTATGAGCGGATAGATGCGTGCAATAACGATTGTGTATTATTCTTAAAAGAGAATAAGGACTTCACTCAGTGTCCAGTATGTGATCATTCGAGGTACAAACCGGACAAAGGGAAGAAGAAAAATATTGCATGGAAGATATTGCGATATTTTTTGGATCCTTAAGGCTTCAGAGAATGTACTACTCCTCCAATATGGCTGAACATATGAGGGCTCACTGTGAGACTCGTAGCAACAATGCCGATGTGCTGACACACCCAGCTGATAGAGAGGCGTGGAAGGAGTTTGACCGCAGGCATCCATCTTTGCTCAGGAAGTTCAGAATGTTAGACTTGGTCTGGCAACCGATGGGTTCAACCCTTTCGGTCAGTCTAGCACGCCTTACTCCATATGGCCTGTTATTATTATCCCGTACAACCTTCCACCAGGCATGTGCATGAAGAAGCCGTACATATTTTTGTCGTTGCTTATTTTGGGGCCGAAGAGTCCCGGTAAGGACATAGATGTGTATTTAAGGCCGTTGATTGATGAC
>JAVXUP010003894.1:0-49357 GCA_033070095.1 Escallonia herrerae | reverse complement strand
GTTCGTGAATGACGTGAAGCGGTCGTATGGTCGGTATCAGGTGGCGACGTACGTGGACTGGATGTTCTTGCAGAGGTACCTGTACGAGTGCTTTCCAGGGTACCGTCCTGACGGATACCCACTCGCACACCCGTCACCGACGATGGGGACAGTGACCCGTCCAGGCAGGTCGCGGCAGGTGGCGTTGTGGTGTAGCGGGTCTCGGGCTTTTGCTTGGGCAGGCATCAGGAGGCCGGGGTGCCCGTTGGCACAGATTCTAGACAAACGGGGGGAATGTGAGCGACGGCCCTATATGGAGATGCATGCGTCATATGGTACGCCGCCATGGCTGCACGTGCAGGAGGTGACGACAGATCTGAGCAGGAGAGGCGAGTCGCCAGGACAGCTGGCGCTGGTCGCGTATTTTCCCGGCTGGCTCCCGGTATTGACAGATGATGGCGGAAGCCCGCCGAGTGCTGCTATTATGTGGCGAGGTATTGCCCGGACCGTCTGTCGTTGGCATTCGGGTATGATCTAGAGCCCCCATGCGGTTATGACAGCCCTTGGAGTGTGGCGACGGCTTTTGGGTATACACGATATGACAGAGCCCGCGAGTGGCCGGCACCGACGACAGAGTGGAGGCAGCCAGGGACAGAGGTGGCAGGGGCGGTGACCGCGGATTATGCGCATTGGTGGGAGCGACTGCGAGGGAGCTGGGCCGGATGGCTGGCACAGCCGTCAGGCACACGTCGACAGGTAGATGTGTTCGCATGCGACCGAGCCCTGAGTCTGATATCGGCCACAGTCGCGAGGCAGTGCGGGATGCTGTCACTGGTGACCGGGAGTTCTGTTCCGAGCTCGGAGAGGGAGGCGGAGGAGGATGCCGGAGAGTTGGGGGACGCTGCCCCGGGGAGGACCGCGGAGAGGAGCCTATTGCAGAGGTGCCGAGGGTGCCGGGGGCCGGCAAGGGCCCTTGTCGGCATTG
Organism: Escallonia herrerae; assembly: GCA_033070095.1. Lineage (NCBI taxonomy): Eukaryota > Viridiplantae > Streptophyta > Magnoliopsida > Escalloniales > Escalloniaceae > Escallonia > Escallonia herrerae. The sequence goes on along the minus strand of JAVXUP010003894.1, from coordinate 48,393 downwards.
CGAGTGGGGATGATGGAGACAGCGCGTCAGGCTAGCGCTGGTACATCAGCCCCACACATATCAGGGGCGAAGAGGCCGCGCGACGTATTAGAGGAGCTAGACTCTGAGGTTTGCTTCTGTCCTTTCTTTTTGTCGTATAAATATGGTTTGCATATTGCTCATAATCTGTGAACTGACAGCGGTTTTGCCAGGGGGACGAGGAAGAGGCGGTCGCGGGGGGTAGCGAGGCCGAGACTGAGATCGAAGGCGAGGAGGCTATGGCAGCCGAGGCCGGCAGATTAGTTGACAGTGATGAGACCGAGGCCGTTGAGATATTGGCGGCCGGTGTGCCGAGGAGGGTGAGTCCATTGCCTGCTACTGAGGAAACGGTGGGGGCACTATACGGCGGAGAGGGGAGCGATACGGTGATGTTCGACATTGACGAGGACTGGTGGACAGGCATGGAGACGCAGGTTGTGGGAGGTGATGGTGGCGATGGCGGAGCCTGAGTCTGTTGTTGCTGCCTCGATTCGTGAGCAGAGACACCGGTTCAGGCTGTGGTGGTGCGACGGCATGACACATTGCCGGAGTCCGTGGTTGAGGTCGGCGCTACTCTACTGGCGATGCACTCAGCCACGATTGGTGCGCAGAGGGCGGGTGGGATGTCGGAGATTTCTGCAGCGGGCGGCAGTGGCGCGACAGCCGGAGAGATGAGTAGAGGATCCTCGAGCGGTCAGGTGGATGTGGCGACTTGGGGGGGCCTCCAGCTACCGGCGGAGACTGTGCGCCGGTTAGAACTGGTGAAGGCAGCGTTCCCGCAGACATTCGAGAGGTGGGGGTAGAGAACCCAGTACTACGGATGTGGGTGTCTGCCGGGTTTATGGAGTGGTTGCTGCCGTTTGCCAGTGTGCCGTCGTCGGGTTGGACTGCAGAGTTCGTTGCTCGGTCGCTTTCAGAGTTCGCTCCGTTCACATCGCTAGGTATGCAGCTGGACTGGCTAGCAGATTTCTTTAGGTCGAGGAGCGTCAGCCATGAGATGGATGAGAGGCGCGCAGTCGTGGTCATGCGGGAGATGTTGCTGGAGCGGCGCCGTACAGGATTAGAGGCAGAGCGGTCAGAGATACCGCAGAGTTGGCCGGGATTGACATGCAGGTGGCAGAGATAGAGAGACAGCTCGTCGATTTGCAGAGGCAGTTGTCCGATCTACAGAGGCGGCGAGGTGAGGTGGACGGGCGAGAGTCAGAACGGTTGAGGCGACAGGCCGAGCTTGATGCTGGATGGTCAGAGGTACAAGCAGAGCGGGAGGCACTTCAGGCATTCAGCTCCCACCCAGTTGCATCGCTGTTGTCTAGACTTTCATAGCTTGTATGTTACTTTGCTGTAGTTGTAGCGCTTAACGACGGCTAGTAAACGTTTGATGTATATGTACATATTTTCGATGGTCTCGGCTTATTGCATGTTGTGTTCGGTTGCTCTCTTCTTTTTTTTTGAATGTCTTGCTTGTTTTGGTTACCTGTGAATGTCTCCCTTTCCCGCCCGTAGAAAGTGACTTAGGAAGCATAGGTTGAGAATGAGTGCCAGCTAGGCAGAAGTTGAGGTAACAGCATGACTTTGTATTGATAGGACGTGGGACAAAACACCATTACATGAGTAGTGTAGAACGCTACACAGATCAACAAAAATTACAAGTCTGTAAGCAATGTCGCATGTACAAAAATGCTATGAGAGCGAGCACTATGATGCGGGCGGATAGGGCTGGGGGAACATTGCCGTGACTAAACATAATACTTCTTCAGGTAGCGGCCGTTGATGGGGGCCGAGACCTGACCGTCGTCGTGGTTGAGCAGGAGGTACGAGCCATTAGTGCGGGCTTCGTGCACCGTGAAAGGGCCCTCCCAGTTTGGCGTGAATTTAGGAGCTGACATGTTGGCCCGCACATGTTTGGCGGCTTGAAGAACAAGGTCACCCTCGATAAATGAACGTGGCTTGACGGTCTTCCCATAAGCTTTCGTGAGCTGCTCATGATACTTCTTCATGCGGCGCAGGGCCGTGGCTCGTCGTTCGTCGAGGCCGTCAAGTGCCGCCAGCCGGGCTGCTTCATCTCCGAGACCGCTGCTTAGAGAAAGTCGAGCCGATGGTTCTGCGATCTCGGCAGGTACCACGCACTCGTCCCCGTAGACGAGAGAGAAGGGCGTGGCCTTTGTCGCTGTGTGCAGGGATGTTCTGTAGGCCCAGAGTGCCAGATTCAGTTGTTCGGACCATGACCGGTCGGCGTCATGCACCATTCGCGATAATACTCGTAGCAAAGTCTTGTTGGAAGCTTCAGCTTGACCATTACCTTGCGGGTAATAGGGAGTTGATGTAGCATGGCTGATGTTGTACCCTTCCATGAGAGCTCGAACCTCTCGGTTAATGAATGGCGTGCCATTGTCAGATATAATACATCGAGGGATGCCGAAACGACAGATGACGTCGCGTAAGAAGTTAGAAACGGCACCTCCCGTGGCTCTCCGCAGAGGTACGGCTTCAACCCACTTCGTGAAGCGTTCAGTAGCAACCATGATCCATGAATGGCGTCTGGATGGCGGGTGGATGGGGCCGATGAGGTCGAGGGCCCAAGAATGAAATGGCCACGGGGCTGAGATCATGTGCAAGTCGGATGCTGGCGTGTGTATCCTGTCGGCGTGCCGCTGGCAGGGTTGGCAGCGTCGGACATGCGAGATGGAGTCGGATTCCATAGTCGGCCAATAATACCCCAATCTTAGTAATTCTGCATACAGCTTCTGGGAGCCTTGATGTTCACCACAATCACCATTGTGTACTTCGTTAATGACCTTGACCACTTGGGCACCCTGCAAGCATCGCAGGGTGCGTCCCGAAAATCCCTTGCGAAACAACTCGCCTTCCGTCACAAAATACTTGACTGCCTTGCGCTTGATGGATCGTGCTGAGCCGCGGTCAGGTGGTAGAATCCCGTGGGATAAATACTGGATGAAAGGCTGGCGCCAGTCACCTTCGATGTCAATGACAAGAGCTTCTGCACCGTCGGGTGCATACAAGCACTCGGGACAATCCTTTTGTATATCCGAGGCGTCCTTGGCCATGGATGGCCAATATAGGCCCATACGCTGGAGGCGACGATATAGAGGGGGACCGTCGAGGCCACAACACTTCTGGTGGCCGAGCTGTAATTTGTGCTTTGCCTCTTCCGGTGCCAAACATCTGGCTAGAGTGCCTCCGGGACACCGCCTGTATAAGACATCTCCCATCATTGAAAAGTCTGTAAGGGTGGAGGCATGAGCAAGAGATGGCGCTTTAAGTTTGTCGATAATCGGTTGCCTCCAATCGTCCGCAGTAACGTCCCTCGGGACTAGGTTCAGTGCTGTGCATGGTTCCATTCTCTTGACGATGGTTAGCATCCGTTGTTCACCATCGACCTCTATCTTTGACGCGATCGTGGCCAAGCTGTCCGCATGTCTGTTGTGGCACCTATTGTGATGTTCATACTGGACATGGCCGAGTCTTCCTTCCAAGTGTTGCACCAAGGCACGATAAGGTGCCAAGGCTGGTTCTTTGACCGCGAACTCTCCGTCCGCCTGCTTCATGACCAAATTTGAGTCTCCTTTCACACACAGCGCCTTAGCCCCCATACTGACGGCGATCATGAGGCCAATGACAAGTGCCTCGTATTCAGCTTCGTTGTTAGACACCGGGAATGCAAGTTTGAAAGATAGTGAAGTGGTAACACCGTCTGGGGCCCGAAGGACTATGCCGGCACCCCCTTGCCGGAGGGGTGTGCCATTGGGACCTTTGCTAGTGGCAGAGCCGTCGAATTCAAGCGTCCACAGTTCATCGATGTCGGTGATCAGGGCTGTCTCCTCCCCAGGCAGTTGATCCGATATCGGTTCACATTGTTGGCGTGGGAAGAAGGCCAGGAGGTCTGCAAGTGCTTGGCTCCGCAGAGCTGTAGGATTCTTGATAGATAAACCGAATTCGGCCAATAGCAACAACCACCGGGTGAGTCGACCAGACAGGGCGGGACGCGTAAGCATGTAACGGAGTGGGTCAGCCTTGGTGACGAGTGTGATCTGGTGCGCCAGAAAGTAATGTCTGAATTTCTGTGAGGCGTACACCAAGGCTAGACAGTGTTTCTCGAGCTCGGAGTAGTTGGCTTCGGGTCCTCTGATCACTCTACTGAGGTAATAAACAGGACGCTCGACACCTTCGACTTCTTGGGCAAGCAAAGCCCCGATGGATCTGGGTGTGGAAGTCAGGTAGAGTAGGAGTGGGATGCCCCGTTGTGGTACGACCATGGTTTGCGGTGACATGAGGACCGCCTTAATCCGTTCAAATGCTTGCCGTTGGGGCGCACCCCAATTCCATGGTGCGCTTTTACGCGTCAAGTGTTGGAATGGCGTAATGAGCTCGGCCAGTGCGGGTATGAAGCGTCGGAGGTAAGAGACCTTGCCGAGGAAGCTCTTCAGTTGCTTTGTGTTCTTGGGGGAGGGCATTTCTTGGATGGAGGCTGCTTTCGAAGGGTCAACGTCGATGCCCTGTCGACTGACCAAGAAGCCGAGGAACTTGCCGGAGGAGACGCCGAAGGCACATTTCAATGGATTCATCCGCATGTTATACTGGCGGCAACGATCAAAGACTGCTTGAAGGTCGGTGAGGTGATCACTTTCCTTCCTGGATTTGATAATAAGATCGTCGACATAGTCTTCCACAGTACGGTGTATCATGTCATGGAAGATTGCTGTCATAGCCCTTTGATACGTAGCACCCGCATTCTTGAGGCCGAAAGGCATAACTTTCCAACAAAAATTACCCATAGGAGTGCGGAAGGCTGTCTTGGCGCTGTCGTCGGGGTTCATGCGAATCTGATTATAACCTGCGAACCCATCCATGAAAGATAAAGTTTCATATCCGGCGGCGGCCTCCGTAAGCATGTCGATATTGGGTAGTGGAAACTCGTCCTTGGGGCATGCCTTATTCAAGTCCCGAAAGTCAATACAGACGCGGACTTGGCCATTTTTCTTTTGTACAGGGACGACATTAGCCAGCCAAATAGGGTGAGTGATAGGTTCGATGAAGCCTGCCTGCAGAAGGCGTTCAATCTCTTGCTTGATTTTCAATTCGAGCTCGGGGCGGAATGTCCGCGGGTGTTGTCGGATAGGGACGGATCCGGTAGCAATGTTGAGATGGTGTGTGACTAAGGCAGGATCCAGTCCGGGCATCTCATTGTAGCTCCATGCCAAGACATCACGATACTCGTGCAGGAGGGAAACCAATTCCTCTCTTCGGCCGGGGGCGAGTTTTGTGCCAATGTAGGTGTGCCGCGGTTCTTCGCCCGGGTCGGCCAGGTTGATTTCTTCAATATCTTCAGCCTGTGGTCGAGGGCCGTCCTCATAGCAAGGTGGTGCCGCGCCGGGGGTGAGGTCAGGATCTGGCTGGCAATGCTCGGCCGTGCAGCACCATTCAGTCTCTCCAAGGGGGTCGGGGTCGAGGGGGTCTGATGAGGGACCGCCTGGAGCCCCTGCATACCGTCATAATTGATAGATGATTTTGCCGTCCTTGACGATACGTTGAAAGGCCGGCTCAGCCTTTTGCTTCTTGGACTTGGGGGAAGAAGGGGGGAATTGGTCGTGGCAGCAGGCGGAAGCGGTGGGGTTGACCCATTATTCTTGTTACTTCTCTCGGTTTTGGCCTTGGGAGGCTTGTCCCCGCACAGCTCATCCCAAGTTGGCAGCCTGGTAGAATGTATATGAGTAGCATTCTCACCATCCTCGGCAAAATTAGTGAAGAAGGAGGCCTCGGCGAAATAAGATTCGGCGCATTCAAAGGGGGCTTTGGTTGCAGGGATTGTCATTGCTACCTCATGCCCCGTAGAACCGGCTACCAGCTTCACACACTGGTGGTATGTTGAGGGAACGGCCTTGTTGACATGGATCCATGGTCGCCCGAGCAGGAGGTGAAAGGCAGACTCGCTGTCTATTACGTGAAAAGTAGTGTCGCGACGGACAGTTCCGACCATGAGGTCGACAGTGATATGGCCGAGGGTCGACTGAGGACCCTGTCCAAAGCCGGTAATCTTGACGGGGTCACGGATGATTTTCCTTGGGGGAACGCCGGCCTGTTGCAGGGTGATGAGAGGTATGATGTTGATCGAGGCGCCGCAATCAACCAAGGCACGACGGAAGCCCGTGCCATTAACAGTACATTCTAAAAACAGCGGCCGATTGTGATGCTCGACCGGCGGCGAGTCTTCATCCGAGAAGACTAAGGCCGTGGAGGGGATGTGACGTAATTCAGCCTGGACGGCGAAGCATTCGGGACCGAGGCCGGTGGTGACCTCGAGCAGGCAATTGGAAAGATAAGTCCGGGCGGCGGGTGAAAACCCCATTTCATCAAAAAAACTTTTGATCTTCGTCATCTGTCGAAAGGAAGACATCGACTGCTTAGCTGGAGGAGGCACGAGGGTCAGTATGGGCTCTGCCGGGGCTTCGTGGATTACAGGCTCGACATGGTCAGTGACAGCCATAAGGGCCTGGTGCTCCCTATTGTTGCGATGCGGTGGGTAGGGATCTTTGCGTACATCGTTGTTCTTCCGTAGCTGTAGGTCGCCCGACGCTACCTTCCTTGCAAAGATGGTTCGCAGTGCATTGCAATTTTTGAGCGGATGGCCAAGGGCTCGATGGAAAGGACAGTAGGTGGGTCTGGCCTTTTCTTCGTCTGTGATGTTGGTCCGCATTGGTGGCAGTTGGAAATTTTTGTCATGCGCCACCCATTCCGCCAAGAGTTCCTTCACTGTATTCAGATCACAGGGATAGTCAGGTGCAGGCCTTTGTTGCCTTCGCTTGTCGGAGCCTTGGTCCCCATCTGGAAGCTGACGCTTGAAGCCTGCATAGTTGTTGCTGTTGTTGCTACGCTGAGTGATAGGTGTATCTGCTGAGGCCAACAGCGTACTTTGCGGTCGAGGCTTCCATGACTTGACAGGACCAACTGTCTCGTAAGTTCGTCGGGCTGTCTCCTTGAGGTGTCCCCATGACCTCAACTGTAGGTTCTCGATATGCACTCGGTAGACGTCAATCATATTTTTGATGCATATGGGAACCAACGTTTCGTCTTTGCTGAAATCCGTGCACTCAAGGCACTTGAGATGAAAACGATGCACATATTTATTCAAGTCTTCTCCCTGGTTCTGGCGAATGCCAGCAATATCAACGATAGTCACGCGCTCGGTCTCGTAATGAAACTTGTCTAAGAACAGCTGGACCATGTCGTTCCAGGTGTGGACGGTCCCTGCGGGGATCTGGTGATACCAAGTGTAAGCCAAGCCTGTAAGGGATTTGTGGAATTCTCTCAACTTTAAGCTGCTCCTGTACCATACTGCTCCAAGGAGCCTGCGAATCTTGTTAGGTGCTCACGGGCGTTGCCCTCACGTCCGTTGAAGAGCACAAAGTTTGGTTGCTTGTACTTGAGGGGGTAGGGTGCGATGGCGATATCATTGGCGTACGGGGCGTGTCCGGTCAGACGGGTTGAGGAGTCCGGTTCGGAATTCCTCGACAGGCGACGGACAAGGGCTTCCAAATCTGACCGAGTGACATAGTTGGAGGATGGTGCCTCATTGCCGGTCAAGGGGTGATGACCGCCTGGTGCGTCGCGAGCCCCCGAGCCCCCAGATGGTACGGCTTGATGAACGGGGACATGGGAGGGTTGGTATAGTACAGGTGCTGGCAAGGGCAGCTGTGCAGGGCGAGTGTGGGTTGGCGAGACATGTCTATCACTTGGCCGGGGGTTTGGTGTTGCTCAGTTGGATACGGATTAGGTTCCATCTCGATGGAGTCATGAGTTTCAGAGGAGCTTCTTGCCGGCATCGGATGAGATGGTGTGACAGCGGGGAGAATCTGCTGCAAGACTGGCCCGAGATCCGTGTGTAGCTTGCGGGGCGGCACTGCAGAAGGAGATGTGTCGGCTACTGGTGGCGAGGGTGTTGCGAGCCCTACTGCCAAGGGTCTGGATATCCAAGGCGGCGGTAGTCGCGACACTGGGGCCGGGGCGACGTCAAAAGCTGGCCCCGGTCCTGAAGGCTGGATTGATGGAGCGGCCTGCTGCGAGGCCAGGGCTTGTATGGATTTTTGCATCTCCATAATGGCGGCTAGTAGAGTGGTCTGTGAATCTTGCAGAGTGGTGATGGTTGGAGTGAGTTGCTGGATGGCTGCACTTACGAGCACTTGCACGTCGGGGGTAGTGGTTGGCAGCTGGTCTTGGAGCCGCGTGGCGCTAGTCTCTTCCTGATCACCGAGGTGGTGTTCTTGCATGGCGGGGTTGGGTCCTTGGCTGGTTGCCCTGGTAGCTCTCCGTTGCACAGGCATGATGCCTAAGTCCGGAAGATGTGCAAACCGCAATACGATGCTCACCTCCCCAGCGGAGTCGCCAAAATGATGATGCCGAAAATGGTTCGATGCTACGTGGAGGTGCCACAAAGGATGCGGTCTGAGTCAGCTTCCAGGTAGGCAACGCGGGAGACAGCAAGGACGGCGTAAGGGCCGAGGGCAAGGCTCCCCAGACAGGTCGTGAGGGCTGGCAGCGCTGCGCAGGCAGGGTGACGATGAACAGGACCGACAGTCTACAGTCCGTGACAAGGGTGCAGCGTCAAGGGTCCGTAGACGGGAGTCCAAGTGTGTTTCTCTCACTAGAATTCCAGAGAGAATGTCTTTTAGAGAGAGAAAGTGAAAAGTCCAAATGAGAGAAAAGATCCTTGAAAAAGCTCCAAAGTCCACTATTTATAGGCAAAAATGTGCATGTGTCATAAGTTGACATGTGTCACCCCCTGGGAACGACACGTCGCCAGGGGGCCAAAGCACTGACCCTCCGTTGGACTGCCGGTCCCTAAGTTCGTGCTGCCCTGCCCTTGCAACATCTCTCTGCCTGTCTGAGGAGACTGATCATGCCGCGGTAGCATGGTCAGAGTAGCCCGTTGCCCCAGCCTCCAGTCCAAGCCCTTACTGAATCCCACAGGCCTGGCAGCGGTGGGGAAGACCCGACGCCCAGCTGCCAGGTGGACTAGGCAAGATGCCCTTCCGAAGACCTGCTCCCATCTCGGAGTGACCCGGGGGTCATAGTCCTTAGGGGTGCCGACGCGAGCCCCCAGTGCCAGAGCACGTAGGCCAGTCACGCAGGCACCCTGGCGGAGATAGTGTCCTGGAGGAGTAGCCTATCCCGTAAGCATATAACATGATTGCAGCGCATGGGCGCGGTTGAGTGCGGGCGACGAGGGTCGCAGAGTGATCTCCGAGCGACAAGGGTCGTTGCGTGGATGGCGCGCGACCGTGAGCGACGGTTGTCATGGCGACAGAGCGGCCACAAGTGACGGTCATCGAGACTACGAGCGACGGTCATCGCGACGAAGGAGCACGGCCGAGAGCGACGGTCGTCGCGACTATGGCGGAGCGCGGCCGCGAGCGACGGTCGTCGTGACGAAGGAGCACGGCCGAGAGCGACGGTCGTCGCGACTATGGTGGAGCGCGGCCGAGAGCGACGGTCGTCGCGACTATGGGGAGCGCGGCCGAGAGCGACGGTCGTCGTGACAACGGAGCACGGTCAAAGGTGACGGCGTCGGTATTCAAGGCAGGTGGCCGACCCCCAAGGGAGGCCGACCCCTTGGGGTGGCCGACCCCCAAGGGTGGCCGACCCCTTGGGGTGGCCGACCCCCAAGGTGGAAGGCACGCCGAGGTCGCTTCACGAATGGTTCACGTGACTTGAGCATGCGTTGCTTTGACCGGCTCTCGAGCGTTGAAAAGTTGACCGCTGACTGGGTGATGTGTCGTGCAAAGTGGGTCCCTTAGCGGGTCCTGGGGTGCGACCAGAATAGGGTATGAACACATGTGATATCACCGTTGTTAGTGTGGAGGTCTTTCTATCAGTTTCTCCTGACTCCGCGTGGCTTCACCTGTTGTTGTTACCTTTATGTGGTCTCTTTTGGGTCTTTTTTTACTTCTTTTGCTGATCTAGCTTCGGTGGTTTTGTTGTACTCTTTTCTGTTGCCAGTATGGCCTGTTTAGCCTGGTTTAGGTTTCCTTTCTTGGTTCTTGCTTGGCAAGACGTGCGGTTCTTTGTTGTATTCCTGGGGTATGCCCCTTGCATTTGTTTGTACTTTTGTTTCTTCGGTTGATATATATTTTTTGTTTACCGAGAAAAAGAAGTGTGAATCTTGCCTTATCATCTCATTCATTCCTTTCTGTGTTCAGTTCAATTGCGACTTAATGGAATGCTAACTTGCGCTGAGAGTTCGGAGAAGACGTCATTCTTATTGAGTCATTTTATCCCTTTTCTAGGATATGTACTAGCTTCTTCCAAATCTATTTGAACCTGGCGGAATAGTATCTGACCCACTTGCCATGAGGAAGCTACGAATCCTATTAAGGACCAATAACCCCTACTAATCGTATTTGCTTCGAGTCATTGGGTTGACCTTGCTCCGTCACACCTACACCATTATTTCTGTACTCGTCACCTTTCCAGAATGTCGTACATTTGCATTGTGAATCTCGAGAGCCAACAGGTATGATTTCTTTAGAGCTTTTTGCATTTTGGTCGTGCAGTTGCGATTATTGTTATTATCTGTTCCCTAAACGCTTGATAGAGATAGTTGTTTGTTGTTATTAACGTTAGATGTTGTTTTGTTGTACAATTGTCACTGTTTCTTTGTGATTGGGGTTTGTTTTAATATGGTCCACGATGTTAACATGTTATAATTGCCATTCATACTTAATCTTATTATCAGAATTTTACTGTGTTCTATTCTCAAATGATTTTGAAATTGACAATATGTTACGTACGTGTATTTACCTAATATTATTAGGATTTGCAAGTTCCACTTGTCCTAATATGTTGGTAACGAACAATACGGTCGGCCTAGGTATGAGATTTTGTAGACTCTTGAGACAAAGATAATAATATGTGATTGAGATCAGACTTTGAGAGCGTGTATCAGGTTTTGACAATTTATTTGATGTTCCAGTATAAGGCTGAGATTTTGGCCGAGTATGCAGTGGTAGACCCCATGTTACCTACCTTTAGAGTTCAAGGATTTTAAGCGTTGACGAAGCACACGACTGAAGGATAAGACTATTATGGTGCACCGCCTCAGAGAAATACCCTAGGATTTTATGGATCGCCATCTTATTAATTTAAATTAGGAAAAATAAGAAAAACCCAAAAATGATTCTAAATGTGTCCGAAAGGATGACTAGTCTATCGAAACCAGGAGAGGGGTCTGGGGACTACGTTACGCAGCGAGAAGGCGCTAGGGACCCGCCACACCCTTTCGGTCTCTAGGCCTAGAGAACAAGTACCACGCATGATGCAACAAGACTCGCCCTAAGTTAACTCTTATTGTTTTGGCTTGAACTCGACAACCGGGGTCAAGTGACCTACGTAGCCGATCGAACTAATCGGAATCAAAAATACTGTAGTTCGAACGGGCCCTGCGAGAGGCAACCTAGATCTCGGTATTTGACTCTTATGATGACTCGACTTTTTTTATTCGAACAGACCCAGAATGCTAAGTCGACCGTTCTTCTAGTGGTCTAGAACTCTAAACAAATTGAAGGACTTTGAGTTTTTATGTTCTAACTGGGATATGGTCGTGGCGAGGGAAAACAATCTAAGCTCTTATAATCTAGAAATAAAAATACTGGAACCAAGGAGATGGAATCATACCTCGGTCCGGATTGTCCAGTTGGTTGCTCCGAGAATCAATTGGACATAAGAAAAACTAAGAACAACAATCTGCCCTTGCTATTTCCGGCCTGAAGACCTTCTCAAACAGATTTGACTCTTTCTACAAAGTTGTGTTTGTAGCTCTCGAAAAAGGCAAGCTGTGTAGGCCTTTGAATCGTCTAAACCGGATAACAAACGAGCATGTTAAGGCTGGTCAAAAGCCCAGAAAAGAAATTTGCCCCACTTTAGAAAAACGTTGTTTTGTTCTGGACCTGAAGATGATCTCTAATGAATTCAACCTCTCATACAAGATTATAGCTGTCAAAAATATATGTGATTTAGCTCACGAATCGCCTAAACCGGATAGCATAGGAAAAAAGACAACCAAAAACACTAGAAAGGGAATCTGCTGACTAAAAAATCCTATTTGGAGCAAGAAGACGATCTCAAACGTATTTGACTTCTTCTGTGAAGTTGTAGCTCTCGAAAAATATTCGATTTAGGCTCCAGAATTGCCTAAGTCGAATATTGAATATGCAAGTTATGGCTTTTCAAAGTTTTGGTATAGGCTCAACACGGGAATTCAGGATTTGTGATCTAGCCACCCTTCTCCTAGAGTTTACTTCCCCTTCTAATCAGCCAAATGACCCTTTTCATAGAGGGTAAAGAATCATAACCTAGGTTAAACCTTACTGGACCAGACTGCTAACTAGATCGGAGTCAAATGGGACTGGACTGGACAATTTATTGGTCTTAGACTCGAACTATCAAATGAAAAGACTTGTTTCATACTAGAAACAAAATGCGATTGCGGGAGTGGGAGACAATTCTCTACGATTTAGCTAAGCTAAAAAGCTAATAAAACTATCTAGAGAAGCCGCCTGTCGAGAAAACTCGAGAGCGCTCTCCGCATGATCGACGATGCAAAGAATGCGAGGGACTTTAGAAGAGTGAATTCGAATGACTCGGATTCTCGAGAGAGCCAGAATATCAGTTCGCGAAGAAATGGCACCCAAGCCCAAAAGAGAATACCAGAATATCTTGATTATTTTACTTACAACAAGCTAAGGAGTGTTGTGGTGGTTTAGGTATTCGAGGGGTATTTTTGGTAATTCTACACGTGCGGGGTATTTTGGTAAATTTACATACCCGGTGAGCGGGTAATTGTGGGAGTAGGAGTGAGTTAGTGTTGGGTTTATATTGTCGCGATAAAAACAATATTCTAATTATTGTTCTTTCGTTCAGGCTAAAGAAGAAGATTATCCGCTTCAGATGGCATCGAATCTAGGTAAGGACTTCTGTCCGAACCCTGGGGTAAGGATTCATATCTCAACCTCAAATCCATCGATCCGGTCGTATTTGTTCTATCGATTCGTTCGTTGCTATTCTTGAACTCTCTCTGAGTGATCAGTTGATGTCAGCAGAGTTATTCGCCATCAAAAACCTAAAATTGGGCCTTAATCGGTTATTTGAATTCATGTCGATGCTCATTTCTTATTGCATGCCGAGCATTGGATTATTTTTGATTCCGTCATTGTTGTCTTCTGTATATTGACATGGGAATCTGTTCTGTGACAGGCTTAATAAGGACGGTATGTTCCTGCGTGAAACGCAGGCTAGTACCTTGATGCACTAGTTATCGCTCATTATGCCTAGGTAGTATGTTGTGCGTTGCCTGTGCGGCTTTGCCTCTGCTCGTAGTCAATGTCTTCGGAACGTGTTTACAATGTATCTTAATCTAATTGTTTTCAAATTATTTAAAAATGATTATGTTGGATATTTGATCGAACATGATTGTGTTGAGACTCGTCCCTATATCGTTTCCAAACTATGTGCGATTGTTTGCAATCTTTCCCCATATTCTCCTTGAACTATCTGTACTTGTTTTGAAGTTTTTTGAAAAATTATCCTGGAATCGAATCTTACATCGTGCGGTGATTCCTTCCTTTGTTCTCTGAGCCACCTTACTGAGCTCTCGAATGCTCACCCTTATTTGATTCCCTTCTGAAGGTAATGATGACCAATAGATTGCTTGCGAATGCGTTTGGAGCCTGAGTGAAATTCTAGACTGCCTACCACTATTTTTTGGGTACTACGACCCACGCGTGGGTCATAACTGTTAACTTGTTCAGTAAAGAACTAAAGTTTAAGTTTGAAGTTTCTTTTGCAGAACATTTTATTTTTCAAGAATTTTTAGTTAATGTTATTTTTGTTGGAGGCTCTGAAGTTTGTAACGGAATAACATTTGATGTGATGGGAATTCATGTGGTAGGTTAACGCTCTGGGAGTTCAGGGTGATGGAGCTCTAGATTTCTTTCTTCATTACAGTTGGTATCAGAGCAACTCGGTCATGCGGTATTAATAGTATAGGTATCCGATTTTGTGGGCACGTAACAACAGAGTAATAAGGTAGCATAGCCAGGAGAGCATCCTTTGATTTTTGAGTTGTGAAACCCTTTTGGATGTGGTACAGTGAGTCACAGGGGAAACCTTACTGATGTTCGAAAGTTGGTAAGGTACGAGTAGTAGTTAAAGTTAGTGATTTGGTTTATGAGAATGGTGCTTCTGAAAAGTGATTGGTGTTAAGTCTGAAAGCTGGTTCGAGAGTACGACAAGAAGTATGAATCCTCGGTAGTTGGTCTTGGCGTAAGATTCTCATGGTTAGGGATATGATTCGCTCTTTTCCTCGGCATATACTTGGGGATGGCAGTAGGATCTCTTTGTGGTATGATTGTTGGCATCCGATAGGTCCTATCATCCCTACCCTAGCTGATAGGATATTTTCTGACTCGGGTCTAGGTAGGCGAGCGACGGTTTCTGATGTGATCTTGGGTTCCTTGTGGTGTTGGCCTTTGTCCAATACACTTGAGCTCATGGAGTTGAACGAGAGCACCCCTAGCTCTTGTCATCCTACCTTGAATACGCATGATAGAATCGTTTGGACGGTTAGTGGTTCTGGAGAGCTCCATTGCTAGTACGTGGGAAGCCCTTCGACACAAGTGGCCGTTAGTTAGATGGGCTTGTCTACTGTCATGTAAATGGCGTGTTCCACGTCATAACTTTGTCTTATGGCTGGCCATTAGGGAGAGGTTAAGTACGCAGGATAGGCTTTTTGCTTTTCATGTCATTCCTAGCATGAGCTGTGTTTTCTGTCGCATTCCTTTTGAGTCCCATGGTCATTTATTTTTTAGTTGCCCTTTCACGTACGGGTTATGGTCTATTATTCAAAAGAAATGAAATTTTAACTGGCCTATGTTGAGTTGACAGGGCGTGGTTGATAGAGCTTCCTCTGAGTGCCAGGGCCCTGCTGGATTCCCGGCATCGGTCTGTCGGATAGCCTTTGCAGCGTTGGTGTGCTACATCTGGAGAGAGCGGAATTCTCGTTCCTTCCAGAATAAGTATACTGACGTGGTTTTTTGTTTTGCAGGTCTTGTGCAGGTCAACCGGCGGAGGTTGTTCTCAAGTAGAAAAGTAGCCAATTCCCCGACTAACCGTTGGTTCCACGCTGAATGGCAGCTCCCCGAATCCGTATTCGCTTAATCCCGTCATGGTTTGCATACAGACATACGTTGCTGTTTAGCATGTGATATCACCGTTGTTAGTGTGGAGGTATTTCTATCAGTTTCTCCTGACTCCGCGTGGCTTCGCCTGTTGTTTTTACCTTTATGTGGTCTCTTTTGGGTCTTTTTGTACTTCTTTTGCTGATCTAGCTTCGGTGGTTTTGTTGTACTCTTTTCTGTTGCCAGTATGGCCTGTTTAGCCTGGTTTAGGTTTCCTTTCTTGGTTCTTGCTTGGCAAGACGTGCGGTTCTTTGTTGTGATCCTGGGGTATGCCCCTTGCATTTGTTTGTACTTTTGTTTCTTCGGTTGATATATATTTTTTGTTTACCGAGAAAAAGACGTGTGAATCTTGCCTTATTATCTCATTCATTCCTGTCTGTGTTGAGTTCAATTGCGACATAATGGAACGCTAACTTGCTCTGAGAGTTCGGAGAAGACGTCATTCTTATTGAGTCATTTTATCCCTTTTCTAGGATATGTACCAGCTTCTTTCAAATCTATTTGAACCTGGTGGAATAGTATCTGACCCACTGGCCATGAGGAAGCTACGAATCCTATATTAAGGACCAATAACCCCTACTAATCGTATTTGCTTCGAGTCATTGGGTTGACCTTGCTCCGTCACACCTACACCATTATTTCTGTACTCGTCACCTTTCCAGAATGTCGTACATTTGCATTGTGAATCTCGAGAGCCAACATGTATGATTTCTTAAGAGATTTTTGCATTTTGGTCGTGCAGTTGCGATTATTGTTATTATCAGTTCCCTAAACGCTTGATAGAGATAGTTGTTTGTTGTTATTAACGTTAGATGTTGTTTTGTTGTAAAATTGTCACCGTTTCTTTGTGATTGGGGTTTGTTTAATATGGTCCACGATGTTAACATGTTACAATTGCCGTTCATAATTAATCTTATTATCAGAATTTTACTGTGTTCTATTCTCAAATGATTTTGAAATTGACAATATGTTACGTACGTGTATTTACCTAATATTATTAGGATTTGCAAGTTCCACTTGTCCTAATATGTTGGTAACGAACAATACGGTAGGCCTAGGTATGAGATTTTGTAGACTCTTGAAACAGAGATAATAATCTGTGATTGAGATCAGACTTTGAGAGCGTGTATCAGGTTTTGACAATTCATTTGATGCTCCAGTATAAGGCTGAGATTTTGGCCGAGTATGCAGCGGTAGACCCCATGTTACCTACCTTTAGAGTTCGAGGATTTTAAGCGTTGACGAAGCACACGACTGAAGGATAAGACTATTATGGTGCACCGCCTCAGAGAAATACCCTAGGATTTTATGGATCGCCATCTTATTAATTTAAATTAGGAAAAATAAGAAAAACCCAAAAATGATTCTAAATGTGTCCAAAAGGACGACTAGTCTATCGAAACCAGGAGAGGGGTCTGGGGACTAAGTTACGCAACGGGAAGGCGCTAGGGACCCGCTACACCCTTTCGGTCTCTAGGCCTAGAGAACAAGCACCACGCATGATGCAACAAGACTCGCCCTAAGTTAACTCTTATTGTTTTGGCTTGAACTCGACAACCGGGGTCAAGTGGCCTACGTAGCCGATCGGACTAATCGGAATCAAAAATACTGTAGTTCGAACGGGCCCTGCGGGAGGCAACCTAGATCTCGATATTTGACTCTTATGATGACTCGACTTTTTTTATTCGAACAGACCCAGAATGCTAAGTCGGCCGTTCTTCTAGTGGTCTAGAACTCTAAACAAATTGAAGGACTTTGAGTTTTTATGTTCTAACTGGGATATGGTCGTGGCGAGGGAAAACAATCTAAGCTCTTATAATCTAGAAATAAAAATACTGGAAACAAGGAGATGGAATCATACCTCGGTCCGGATTGTCCAGTTGGTTGCTCCGAGAATCAATTGGACATAAGAAAAACTAAGAACAACAATCTGCCCTTGCTATTTCCGGCCTGAAGACCTTCTCAAACAGATTTGACTCTTTCTACAAAGTTGTATTTGTAGCTCTCGAAAAAGGCAAGCTGTTTAGGCCTTTGAATCGTCTAAACCGGATAACAAACGAGCATGTCACGGCTGGTCAAAAGCCTAGAAAAGAAATCTGCCCCACTTTAGAAAAACGTTGTTTTGTTCTGGACCTGAAGATGATCTCTAATGAATTCAACCTCTCATACAAGATTATAGCTGTCAAAAATATAAGTGATTTAGCTCACGAATCGCCTAAACCGGATAGCATATGAAAAAAGACAACCAAAAACACTAGAAAGGGAATCTGCTGACTAAAAAATCCTATTTGGAGCAAGAAGACGATCTCAAACGTATTTGACTTCTTCTGTGAAGTTGTAGCTCTCGAAAAATATTCGATTTAGGCTCAAGAATTGCCTAAATCGAATATCAAATGTGCAAGTTATGGCTTTTCAAAGTTTTGGTATAGGCTCAACACGGGAATTCATGATTTGTGATCTAGCCACCCTTCTCCTAGAGTTTACTTCCCCTTCTAATCAGCCAAATGACCCTTTTCATAGAGGGTAAAGAATCATAACCTAGGTTAAACCTTACTGGACCAGACTGCTAACTAGATCGGAGTCAAATGGGACTGGACTGGACAATTTATAGGTCATAGACTCGAACTATCAAATGAAAAGACTATTTTCATACTAGAAACAAAATGTGATTGCGGGAGTGGGAGACAATTCTCTACGATTTAGCTAAGCTAAAAAGCTAATAAAACTATCTAGAGAAGCCGCCTGTCGAGAAAACTCGAGAGCACTCTCCGCATGATCGACGATGCAAAGAATGCGAGGGACTTTAGAAGAGTGAATTCGAATGACTCAGATTCTCGAGAGAGCCAGAATATCAGTTCGCGAGGAAATGGCACCAAAGCCCAAAAGAGAATACCAGAATATCTTGATTATTTTACTTACAACAAGCTAAGGAGTGTTGTGGTGGTTTAGGTATTCGAGGGGTATTTTTGGTAATTCTACATGTGCGGGGTATTTTGGTAAATTTACCTACCCGGTGAGCGGGTAATTGTGGGAGTAGGAGTGAGTTAGTGTTGGGTTTATATTATCGCGGTAAAAACAATATTCTGATTATTGTTCTTTCGTTCAGGCTAAAGAAGAAGATTATCTGCTTCGGATGGCATCGAATCTAGGTAAGGACTTCTGTCCGAACCCTGGGGTAAGGATTCATATCTCAACCTCAAATCCATCGATCCGGTCGTATTTGTTCTATCGATTCGTTCGTTGCTATTCTTGAACTCTCTCTGAGTGATCAGTTGATGTCAGCAGAGTTATTCGCCATCAAAAACCTAAAATTGGGCCTTAATCGGTTATTTGAATTCATGTCGATGCTCATTTCTTATTGCATGCCGAGCATTGGATTATTTTTGATTCCGTCATTGTTGTCTTCTGTATATTGACATGGGAATCTGTTCTGTGACAGACTTAATAAGGACGGATGTTCCTGCGTGAAACGCAGGCTAGTACCTTGATGCACTAGTTATCGCTCATTATGCCTAGGTAGTATGTTGTGCGTTGCCTGTGTGGCTTTGCCTCTGCTCGTAGTCAATGTCTTCGGAACGTGTTTACAATGTATCTTAATCTAATTGTTTTTAAATTATTTAAAAATGATTATGTTGGATATTTGATCGAACAGGATTGAGTTGAGACTCGTCCCTATATCGTTTCCAAACTATGTGTGATTGTTTGCAATCTTTCCCCATATTCTCCTTGAACTACCTGTACTTGTTTTGAAGTTTTTTGAAAAATTATCCTGGAATCGAATCTTACATCGTGCGGTGATTCCTTCCTTTGTTCTCTGAGCGACCTTACTGAGCTCTCGAATGCTCACCCTTATTTGAAACACTTTCAGTCGACCGAAAACTCTTTTATTCGACTAAAATCTTTTAAATTCGACTAAAAGTTACTGTTCATCTGATCAAAAATTTCAAAAATAATCCCAATTCATTTTCTTAGTTTTCACAAAAGACCACAAACTTATTTATTCAAAAATATACAATTTTTGCATAAGGAAAATAAAATTTTCGGGGTATTAAATTCTCCCCCCTTTAAAAGAATTCCGTCTGCGGAATTAAAAACGTACTTTAGTTATTAAAAGTTGCTTTTACTTTTCAATACGAGTCAAAACATTACTCATACTGTTAACTGAAATTCTGATTTCATGTAAGGCTTAGCCTACAAAATGTACTAAGCAAAATTACGAGATTCAAAGTTCAACAAACGAAATCAATCTCCAATACGTAACGCCTCCACTGCGCTACTCTGATAATATACCATATACTTTACACAATCTGGATAACACGCTTAACTTCAAGCTTGAGGTGTACCACGTACTATGAAATTCTCATCCAATATGACGTGTTTTACGAAATTCAAACTTAAGTTTTTAACTTCCATTGTCATCACTATTCCAAGAATATATTCAGACTGCTCCTCAAAGTATTTGGCTAACAAATGAAACTCGCTGAATCAAGTTACTCCAATCAAAATTTAAATCATCTGAAACCAATACAATACCGACAGGCTCACGTTGCGCCATCAAAATAACACGTCAAACCACAGCCTTGGTACAATGCCTAACATTGACACACTTAACTTCAATCGTAAGCCAAAAGTAGTAACCAACCTTCACATTAATCCCAAAAGATTATACTCTATAATCTTCAAATCAAATTTACACCCGTACAAAGTCACAATTAGAGCCATCAAAATACATTCTTAATAACATTTTACTGACAACTGAGTGTAACTCATAACCAAAGTTGCTAAACTCTTTGCATGCCTTCCGTCCAAAGCATCACCCACACTGTTAGACTTTCGAATACGATTTATCCATAATCAAATCACCAACATCAAATATTCCAAGATTCTATACTCCAAAAACTTGTCATTACTTCAAACACACGGTTACTTAAGGCAACATCAAGCTCAACGTCTTGCCCATACCTTTCAACTACAAAAGATCACAAACTCAACATCTAAGGCTTAACCAAGATTACTTATCTAAGCAATTCACTAACCGGCCCATGAGATAACCTAATGATCAATATTTTCCCCCATCTATTTTTTTTTCACCAAAACCAAAACCATCAGATAACATTCGAAGCATACTACATCGATCGACTTAGTCAATTCGCCTTACAAACATTATACTTAATCAAATTGTCGACATCAATTCTAAAGTCATTATGCCTACAACATCTGAGCACTTGAAACACATGGTTACACAAGATAGCATCAAAATTATTCCTCTGGTCCATATTTCATTGACTACTAAAATCACAAACTCAATGTCTAAGGCCTAAATAAAACTGCAATGATGCAACGTCTTGGAAAGTCAGAAATCAACACAACAAGATCAACCCAAGAGAAATATGATTCCCGTCAATTTTCACCAGTCTAACCCCAAAACCAATGCCATCGAATAATCCTTTGAAACATATTACTTTGACTTATCCAAACTGGATAACCAACATCAACAAGCATTTATACGTCTTACCAAAAGACCACCACACTTCCGCAACGCACTCTGATGCCTCCACACAAAATCGGTCCAAACTATTATCAAAATCCATCAAAGCTAAATGTGTCGTCTTAAACAACCCAAAAATCGAATTCTGCACATGCATCCACCAATGTTTAAGCCTTTAAACTACCACATCATTTATATCTCTCAGTCACAGCCTTTACAGATAGCTTCTATTTTTCAGAGCTCTTCGCCATAAGATCACAGTCATCCTCCTTTTCTAAAGCAATCCATCTTGGCATTATTGGAAGACAATCAGTCCATACCCCAAAATAACATCAAAGTGTTCCATATTCAGAAAATTATGCCAACTCTTAAATATCCGTAATCAATACTGATGGGGCAAGAATTATAAACCATAAGGGTCACCACAGGATTCCATAAAAGTATCTTTATCTAGACATGTTTCAAATTTCTAGATTCAACACTTATATGCTCACAAAAGGATATCAAAACAACAAGATTAAAGGGGCATTATGATCTTGTAATGCCAAATCTTATTTTCAAATTCCGCACGAAGTCTCAGTCACCATATCAATCATTTCCTGAGATCACAACATTTTTCCATACACTATCTGATAGAGCTACTTGTAGACATCCAAAGATCATAGTCCTATTTTTCAATCATTCTCCTTGTTCAATTCAATCATTCTCCTTGTTCAATACGAAAAATATCAAAACAAATCAAAAACAACTAACACTCGTTCTACGATTGCGTACTCAAGCCAAATCCAAAACTTATGGCCAATCTCAATCTTATGCTCTAATATGAAATAAATTCTCCAAACTTAATCCACCTTTTCGAGGTTCAATACCAATCACATACGTCTTAGGCTTAGTGTGTCTACAGAATCTCAAACCTAAGCTCTGATACCACTCCTATCACGCACCCAAAACGAGAGGCCGCGACTAACATCAAACTTCATTATATACCATTACAGTTCTAAAGATAACGGTATAGACAGAGCAACTAAATCCTTTAAGATAAATATCTCCACGACAAAAGTCTATGACAATCCGTTCTCCAAAATAATCTCATTACAAAACGATTACTAAACGCAGCGGTGAAACAATATACACAAGAATTAATTCTATCAAATCACCATTGCTCAAAGATCAAAACTCCAACTTCAAGGTCCATACATATCTTTAAAGCAAGACTCAAACACGTCAATGACATAACCATTATAAATGTATAACAAAGCATCTACGATGCCACAAACACCATTATCTAAATCTCAATCTTACTCATCTCAAAAGATCCAAGAGTTTAGATACAATCCTTTCAAAAACTTAACTAAACAATCTTCCTCATCAAAATCCACTAAAACTAAATAATGTGACCAAAGCTCTACTGTTCAATACAATTTCCAAGTCCCATAACCAACTAACCCACTTTCGGGTGGAGTCCTCAAATGATTTACATTGCTCAAAGATACTAACAAAACTAAATGCTCTAATTTCCCCCAAACACGTCATGCCCAAAATCACGTCCGGTAAGTGGAAAACAAATGGGAAGCAAATACGATGATTCGTAGTCCAAAACAAAACCAAATCTTTGACAAACAAGATATAGCAATTGACCACAATGTAAATAAGGTGAATCAAATATACAAAATGTTCCAAAGAACCCAAATCAAATACAAGCTCGAAGGTATGAAAATGCAATCATATCTTACTGTCAAATACCAAAGCAAACGTCATTAAGCGTTTAACCCCAAACATATTTCAATTATATGTCGGGTACGCTACAAACATACGATGACTATGGTGGTTATAAGACCCAAATGTCGAACCAAACATCAAACGTGTGCTCTGGAGCATACTAGGAGGCTTCGGCTCTCTAGTATAACAAACATGTGTCCATAGGACCCTCTCTATTTTCGAGAGTTGTTCAACATAGTTAGTGTCAATCTTAAATTGACGGTCACAAATGTACAGATTCAAAGATGTGCATCATCAGGCACAAACGAAAAGCGGTAAACATTGTTCTCAAAAGAGGGCAAAAGTGGGACAAATCAAATGCAAACAAATATAGATGAACCGAAATTGACGAAGCATAAACCTTCGAATTCTGAAAGACACCTTTGCCATAACAAAAACGATGATAAAATCCTTTTCACAACAAGCTTGATCAAAATCCAATAATTTTCCAGATTTAAATAAGGAAACCTAAGCCAAAATCAAAAGGTAGAATCCCTTACAAAACAAGATTAATCAACTCCAACAATTCTTTTTCAGATTTAACGAAACAACCCATACCATAGCAAAAACGTTACAAACCTTTACCACAGCAAGAACGTTCAAACCCTTACCTCAAACAATCTTCCGACCAAAAGAAAACCTCAAAGCACCACTCTAGCGCCAAAAGAGCTTTCCAAGCCTTATATTCTCTCCCTCTCCTCCATAAAGGAACAAGGAACCAAGAACAAAATGGCTAAAATAAAACAAAGATGCTATTTATATGGGACAAAAATCAAGTTTTCATTCGACCGAAAATCAACTTTGAGTCGACCGAAAATACATTTAAGTCGACTGAAATCACCTTTAAGTCGACCGAAAACATCTTTTAGTAGACCGAAAACACCTTTTATATTCGACTAAAACTCCAGAAAATCATTTTTACACCATTTAAATACTTTTTACTCGACTGAAACACTTTCAGTCGACCGAAAACCCTTTTAGTCGACTAAAACCTTTTAAATTCGACTAAAACAAATTTGTTTAGAACTCTAAACAAATTGAAGGACTTTGAGTTTTTATGTTCTAACTGGGATATGGTCGTGGCGAGGGAAAACAATCTAAGCTCTTATAATCTAGAAATAAAAATACTGGAACCAAGGAGATGGAATCATACCTCGGTCCGGATTGTCCAGTTGGTTGCTCCGAGAATCAATTGGACATAAGAAAAACTAAGAACAACAATCTGCCCTTGCTATTTCCGGCCTGAAGACCTTCTCAAACAGATTTGACTCTTTCTACAGAGTTTTATTTGTAGCTCTCGAAAAAGGCAAGCTGTTTAGGCCTTTGAATCGTCTAAACCGGATAACAAACGAGCATGTTAAGGCTGGTCAAAAGCCTAGAAAAGAAATCTGCCCCACTTTAGAAAAACGTTGTTTTGTTCTGGACCTGAAGATGATCTCTAATGAATTCAACCTCTCATACAAGATTATAGCTGTCAAAAATATAAGTGATTTAGCTCACGAATCGCCTAAACCGGATAGCATATGAAAAAAGACAACCAAAAACACTAGAAAGGGAATCTGCTGACTAAAAAATCCTATTTGGAGCAAGAAGACGATCTCAAACGTATTTGACTTCTTCTGTGAAGTTGTAGCTCTCGAAAAATATTCGATTTAGGCTCAAGAATTGCCTAAATCGAATATCGAATGTGCAAGTTATGGCTTTTCAAAGTTTTGGTATAGGCTCAACACGGGAATTCAGGATTTGTGATCTAGCCACCCTTCTCCTAGAGTTTACTTCCCCTTCTAATCAGCCAAATGACCCTTTTCATAGAGGGTAAAGAATCATAACCTAGGTTAAACCTTACTGGACCAGACTGCTAACTAGATCGGAGTCAAATGGGACTGGACAATTTATTGGCCTTAGACTCGAACTATCAAATGAAAAGACTATTTTCATACAAGAAAAAAAATGTGATTGCGGGAGTGGGAGACAATTCTCTACGATTTAGCTAAGCTAAAAAGCTAATAAAACTATCTAGAGAAGCCGCCTATCGAGAAAACTCAAGAGCGCTCTCCGCATGATCGACGATGCAAAGAATGCGAGGGACTTTAGAAGAGTGAATTCGAATGACTCGGATTCGAGAGAGCCAGAATATCAGTTCGCGAGGAAATGGCACCCAAGCCCAAAAGAGAATACCAGAATATCTTGATTATTTTACTTACAACAAGCTAAGGAGTGTTGTGGTGGTTTAGGTATTCGAGGGGTGTTTTTGGTTATTCTACACGTGCGGGGTATTTTGGTAAATTTACATACCCGGTGAGTGGGTAATTGTGGGAGTGGGAGTGAGTTAGTGTTGGGTTTATATTATCACGGTAAAAACAATATTCTGATTACTGTTCTTTCGTTCAGGCTAAAGAAGAAGATTATCCGCTTCGGATGGCATCGAATCTAGGTAAGGACTTCTGTCCGAACCCTGGGGTAAGGATTCATATCTCAACCTCAAATCCATCGATCCGGTCGTATTTGTTCCATCGATTCGTTCGTTGCTATTCTTGAACTCTCTCTGAGTGATCAGTTGATGTCAGCAGAGTTATTCGCCATCGAAAACCTAAAATTGGGCCTTAATCGGTTATTTGAATTCATGTCGATGCTCATTTCTTATTGCATGCCGAGCATTGGATTATTTTTGATTCCGTCATTGTTGTCTTCTGTATATTGACATGGGAATCTGTTCTGTGACGGCTTAATAAGGACGGTATGTTCCTGCGTGAAACGCAGGCTAGTACCTTGATGCACTAGTTATCGCTCATTATGCCTAGGTAGTATGTTGTGCGTTGCCTGTGTGGCTTTGCCTCTGCTCGTAGTCAATGTCTTCGGAACGTGTTTACAATGTATCTTAATCTAATTGTTTTGAAATTATTTAAAAATGATTATGTTGGATATTTGATCGAACAGGATTGAGTTGAGACTCGTCCCTATATCGTTTCCAAACTATGTGTGATTGTTTGTAATCTTTCCCCATATCCTCCTTGAACTATCTGTACTCGTTTTGAAGTTTTTTGAAAAATTATCCTGGAATTGAATCTTACATCGTGCGGTGATTCCTTCCTTTGTTCTCTGAAGTTTGTAACGGAACAACATTTGATGTGATGGGAATTGATGTGGTAGGTTAACGCTCTGGGAGTTCAGGGCGATGGAGCTCTGGATTTCTTCGTCGTTACAGTTGGTATCAGAGCAACTCGGTCGTGCGGTATTAAGAGTATAGGTATCCGATTTTGTGGGCACGTAACAACAGAGTAATAAGGTAGCAGAGCCAGGAGAGCATCCTTTGATTTTTGAGTTGTGAAACCCGTTTGGATGTGGTACAAGTGAGTCACAGGGGAAACCTTACTGATGTTCGAAAGTTGGTAAGGTACGAGTAGTAGTTAAAGTTAGTGATTTGGTTTATGAGAATGGTGCTTCTGAAAAGTGATTGGTGTTAAGTCTGAAAGCTGGTTCGTGAGTACGACAAGAAGTGTGAATCCTCGGTAGCTGGTCTTGGCGTAAGATTCTCATGGTTAAGGATATGATTCGCTCTTTTCCTCGGCATATACTTGGGGATCGTAGTAGGATCTCTTTGTGGTATGATTGTTGGCATCCGATAGGTCCTATCATCCCTACCCTAGCTGATAGGATATTTTCTGACTCGAGTCTAGGTAGGCGAGCGACGGTTTCTAATGTGATCTTGGGCTCCTTGTGGTGTTGGCCTTTGTCCAATACACTTGGGCTCCTTGTAGTTAAAGTTAGGCCATTGACACATCGCCAGTCAATGGCCAATCCTTTCGAGTGTCCACGGGCATCACCAATGCAGTGATATCAACACAGTCAAGCCATTGGAAAAAGGGGTCGACCCCTCAAAGCGGGTCAGCCACCCCTTCTCTAAGGGGGTCGGCCACCCCTTTCTTAAGGGGTCGGCCACCCCTTCCTCAAGGGGTCAGCCACCCCTTTGTTGTGAGGGGTCGGCCACCCCTTCCTCAAAGGCGTCGGCCACCCTTTGGCCTTGCAAGAGTCATCCCTAAACCCCCGACATCACTCATCACGCTCCCTTCAATGCGCACTCGACAATAATGGTCATTCGATGCTTGTCACTGACCGTGCACAATCATCACGACGGCAGCACACTATCACAAGTATTGCTCAGCGACAGTCGTCGTCGCGCCCTTGCGCCACGTTGATGATGCGTGCCCCCGGCACCAAGTATACCTCCGCGACAGTCGTTGCCGCGCCCTTGTGCCACGCTGATGATGTGTGCCCCCAACACTAAGTATTGCTCCGCAACAGTCGTTGCCGCACCCTTGGGCCACACTGATGATACGTGCCCCCGGGCACCAAGTATACATTCGTGACAGTCGTCGCCTCCCCCTTGCGCCACGCTGATGATGCGTGCCCCCGGCACTAAATATTGCTCAGCGACAGTCGTCACCGCGCCCTTGCGCCATGCTGATGATACATGCCCCCGGCACTAAGCATTGCTCCGTTACAGTCATCGCCGCGCCCTTGCGCCACGCTGATGATACGTGCCCCCGACACTAAGTATTGCTCCGCAACAGTCGTCGCCGCGCCCTTGCACCACGCAGATGATACATGCCCCCGGCACTAAGTATTGCTCCGTGACAGTCGTCGTCGCGCCCTTGCGCCACGCTGATGATACATGCCCCCGGCACTAAATATTGCTCCGCGACAGTCGTCATCACGCCCTCGCGCCACGCTGATGATACGTGCCCTCAGCACCAAGTATACCTCCGCGACAATTGTCGCCGTGCCCATGCACCACAATCATGTTACAGGCCCCCGGGCATCACACTGCGGCATGGGCTCAGCGCCATCATGGGCTTAGCTCCATCGCCGACTCAATCAAACTGCGGGATGGGCTTCGTGCCGTCACCGGCTTGATCACCGGGGGCTCTGGCCCTCGCAGCAGGATGGGCTCACAACCCTGGAGCCATCGTCGGCACAACCTTAAAGCCACCGACATCACACTTGCAGGGAGCCTTGACGTGAATACTTCACCGCAATGGACTCTAAGCACCAAGCGGCGACCATGATCA
This sequence comes from Escallonia herrerae, assembly GCA_033070095.1. Taxonomy (NCBI): domain Eukaryota; kingdom Viridiplantae; phylum Streptophyta; class Magnoliopsida; order Escalloniales; family Escalloniaceae; genus Escallonia; species Escallonia herrerae. Next base: position 20,815 of record JAVXUP010003894.1, on the reverse strand, counting down.
CTCATGTTGCTGTTGATCGTCGACACCACCAGGGCAATGACCCACGGGTCACTCCGGGACGAAAGTAGGTCCTTGGAGGGCATCGCGCCTAGTTTGCCTGGCAGTTGGCTACAGGGGCAACCCTCACCGTTGTCAGGTTTTCTACGCGTCTCTTGAAGCACTTCATGGGATTCAGTAAGGGCTTGGACTGGAGGCTGGGGCAACGGGCTACTCTGATCATGCTACAATAGCGCGATCAGTCTCCTCAGACAGGCAGAGAGATGTTGCAAGGGCAGGGCAGCACAAACTTAGGGATCGGCAGTCCCAACAGAGAATCAGTATTTGGACCCCCTGGCGACGTGTAGTTCCCAGGGGTGACACATGTCAACTTATGACACATGCACTTTTTTGCCTATAAATAGTGGACTTTGGAGCTTATTCGAGGGGGGTTCTCATTTGAACTTTTCACTTTTCTCTCTAAAAAGACATTCTCTCTGGAATTCTAGTGAGAGAAACACACTTGGACTCCCGTCTCCGAACCCTCGACGCTGCATCCTTGACACAGACTGTCGACTGTCGGCCCTGTTCGTCGTCGCCCTACCAGCGTGGTGCTGCCAGCCCTTGCGACCTGTCTGGGGAGCCTTGCTCTCAGCCCTTACCCCGTCCTTGCTGTCTCCCGCTTTGTCTACCTGGAAGCTGACTCAGACTGCATCCTTTGTGGCACTCCACGTAGCATCAAACCCTTTTCCGCATCAACAAAAGGCATCCCCAAAAAGATATTAAAAGGTTTGTTTACATCATCATAGACCTAACCGTATCGACAAATGTTCTATTCCTTGTTTTTACAACACCATTTTTTTGTGAAGCATTATGAATAGTAAGTTGCTTGCATATTCCTTTTTCCTCACAAAACTTTTGGAACTGTTGGACAAATATTCGCATCCCCAATCAGTGCAAAAAGTATTTAAACTCTTCTCTTTCCGATTCTCAACCTCTACTACAAAGCGTTTTGAAACAATTCAAAGCTTCATAGTGGTGAGATATTAGATACACCATATCGCATGTAATCGTCTATCAGTATAAGGAAATAAGAGGCGTCATAGTGTGCCTTCACACTTATAGGTCCACATATGTCAAAGTGAACTAGGTCAAGTGGCTGAGTTGCTCTCACTGCCTTTCCAAAAGGCTTCCTACATACTTTTCCAAACAACAAGCCTTACATGTTTATAGATTGACTTTTGCAAGTGGGCCGAAAAGGCCTTCTCTTGCGCGAGTCATTCAATCTTGTCCTATGCTACCTAGTTTTGCATGCCAAGTGGTAGAATCATTCACAATATAATCATTTATAACATAAGAATAAGATGAATGAGAATCAACTAAATCCAATTGAAATGAACTACCTGTAATGCCCGAAAATTTTCTTTTATTTATTATAACTTGTTCAGACCGAAATAAACTTTTAACAACGAACTCTTACCTAGCATCGGTACATTAATATGAGCGGCTCATAGCGTCAAATTTGGGGAGGTGCTATAATTATAATATTTAGAACAACCATAAAATCAAAGCTATAAATTAACGTTAACAGACATTATTAATAGTGATTGAAATCTTTAGCGACAATTAGTGTTAGCGATGTTTTATATAAAGTTAACGTCGATACATTACTTACAAGAACTAACAACGAATTTGTGTAACGGGTTAAGTAATAACCCGTTAAATTCTCTTAATACGTAATCTTTCATAAGTAACTTTATCAAACATTTTTGTAACCATAAAGGTGCCGAGTAGAATTTAAAGGCTCGTAAATTGGTAGGGGGATTATTGTAAATTTACAAGTTAGGGTTGTAATATATATATATATATATATATATATATATATATATGCATGTACTCCATGGGTCAGCCGACCCTAAGCAGCCGCATATCTGGAAACGGCGGAGCACGTAGAAGGAGATCCCGGCGATCGAAGAACGTTGATCAAATTTTTCGGTAAGTTTTCCTTTGTTTTCTTTTCTCCTGTCCATTACTGATTCGGAATTAAGAGGGGTGAGGGAATTCTGCCGTGGAGAGATCGTGTTTGAGTGTGTGTATGTAGTAGACCTGGCAAACAGATAAACCCGCCGGGTCCGGGTATTAACGGGTCGGGTAATTTTTACCTGGGTTTTTTCGGGTAAGGTTTTTCTGGAACCGTACCCTACCCTTTCGGGTAGGGTATTACCTGCGGGTAAATTGTTAATTTTTTTTTAAATTTTATTTACAGAGACTTTTCTTTTACGAGAATTTTTTTGTTCTTTTTTATTATACAACAATCATTGTGTAAGTACATACAAAAAATTGACGCAAACGAAACAATACAAGTAGATCTGAAAAAGATTATCTGGTAAACAAAAAATAAAAGAAGTGTTAACAAAGCTATCAAAGGCGATTGCAGACCACGATCGGATTCGGAGGTCACTTGATTTGGACTGCTGTAACTCCCGTACCTCACTCTAGCCTGATCGGAGACAGTGGCGCGAGCTCTGGGAGTAGCGGATCTGATCGGAGATACCGGGGGCGAAGCATCCCAGATTTGCGGTGGATCTAACGGCAGAGACTGAGGGACATGCATATCGGCGTTGAGTTGATGTAACTTGCAAGATCAAGCGACGTCGGCGTCGAGTTGAAGTGAGAGAGCGACATCGTGATGAGAGAGAGATCAGAGAGGACGGGAGGAGCGGCGCAGAGGAGAAGGGAGAAAAGAAAATGAGTGAAGAAAAAACCCTAGCATGTTTTATAGTAAAAAATCCGGGTTGCCCGGGTAATCCGTACCCGACCTTGATTTACCAGATTTTTACGGGTCGGTTTGGGTACGGGTCTTTTTTGGCGGGTCTTCAAAAGATGAGGAGGATGGCCTGTGAAACATGATCACTGGCAAAGAGGATGTAGGGCGCGCGAGTCGAGTCTGTCATGTCTGGTCGAGTCTAGTCTGTCGTGTCTGAGTTGCATTGCATTTGATTTTCTTTTGATGTTAATGACTTGTATTTCGTTGATGTTTATCTTTCAATTTCCTTTTTTAGTATTCACTTGCATAGTCAGTCAGTCAGTCTGTCGGTCAGTCAGTCCAGTCCATGAGGAGGTGGCAGTAATGTTGTTCTATTGGGCCTTAAAGCCGCTCAGTCTAACGAAAGAAAACTTTTCATTTGACAAGTTATGTTGATGCTGAAATTTATTGACTACTCTTGATTCATTGCTATCGTTGAGATGATTATTATTCCTCTGAGTCTTTTGAATCATTTGTACACGATATTCCTCGTGTTGTCTTTACTGGGCGATTTGCGCTCATTCCTTATGTTGTATTGTGCAGGCTATAAGGAGAACCCTCTAGAGAAGGGAGGAGAAACAAGTTAGAAAAGTTGAGCAAGGAGATGAGTTGTGTAAGGTAAAGATTGAGCCGTGAGATCGGTTGTTAAGAATCCTACGACTACAGTCGTGTATTAGGTTGTACATATGCATGTTGTTCATAGACTTGAGAGTCTTCCGCTGCAGTATGATATATATTTGTAAGAAAAATTTTTGTAAGGACGCATTTTGGAGCGCCTATTAATGATGTGTGAGTTCGAGGATGTAGTTGCTCTGTATTCAGCACAGGGTTTTGAATGTGATTATGGTCGATAACTCAGCCCGGTGACGTCACCAGGGTTGAGGGTGTCGCAAGTTGGTATCAGAGCTTAAGCAAATGATTCTGTAGACTTTTGAAGTGTCTGGTGGAAGGCCTAAGTTGTCAATGAGAGAAGTAGAAGAAGAATTTTGATGATTTGACTGAACTAGGAGGATGGTTAAGATATGTGGGTTGAGGTTGGCTACGGCATATATATTATGACCTCAGCATTTCGACTATTGATACTAGGAATAGAAGAAAGAGTTGGTTGATCTAGTTTTAGAAGAGTGGTTTGATGATGATAAGGTTGCGGTGTCGGATCTCGAAAAAGGATCCTGATGAGAATGTAGACGAGATGGGTTTTACCACCTTATCGAGGTCCGGTAGAAATTGAAATAAAAGGACCTGGTAGAGAGATATGGTTGAGGTCGGGCACTTTTATTGTGTAAACCGTAAATGGAGACATGAGGAGTTGAGGCTGGAAATGAGGAGAATTTTAATGAGATTTTAAAGGAAAAAGTACTTCGAAGTGATGAGGAAAATGGGACTCATCGACAAGTTCATTCGAGTCCCAAACAAGAGGTATTAACTAAACGATTGAGAGAATGAAAGGTGAATGAAAGGATAAGAAGTAAGTATCGAATTAGATATTAATGGAGACGGTGGATGCCAGTATGTAGATGGTCCCAAAAAATAAAAGAAGTGTTAACAAAGCTATCAAAGGCGATTGCAGACCACGATCGGATTCGGAGGTCACTTGATTTGGACTGCTGTAACTCCCGTACCTCACTCTAGCCTGATCGGAGACAGTGGCGCGAGCTCTGGGAGTAGCGGATCTGATCAGAGATACCGGGGGCAGAGCATCCCAAATTTGCGGTGGATCTAACGGCACAGACTGAGGGACATGCATATCGGCGTTGAGTTGATGTAACTTGCAAGATCAAGTGACATCGGCGTCGAGTTGAAGTGAGAGAGCGACATCGTGACGAGAGAGAGATCAGAGAGGACGGGAGGAGCGGCTCAGAGGAGAAGGGAGAAAAGAAAATGAGTGAAGAAGAAACCCTAGCATGTTTTATAGTAAAAAAATCTGAGTTGCCCAGGTAATCAGTACCCGACCCTGATTTACCAGATTTTTACGGGTCGGTTCGGGTACGGGTCTATTTTTGGCGGGTCTTCAAAAGATGTACCCATACTCGGGATTTTTACCCGGGTACGGATCTACCTGCGGGTCTGGGTCCATTTTTGCCAGGTCTAGTATGTAGGTATATGGACGTGTGTTTGTAGATGTGTATATGGGTGATTTTGTGTGTGCGCGGTGGTGCCGTTAGGTGGCAGCTTAATACCGTAGCATGGAGTCATCAACAAGAAGGATAGCTGCCATGAAGGGTACGGGTTGGGTTGAAAAGGTCACAGCCATGGTGGCTGTGACTGTGGCCGTGAGCAGGGGTGTAAGGGAAAGGGAACAGCCATGGAAGGCGAGAAAGAGAAACTGCCTATGTTTGAGTGTTATACAGGGAACTGCTGTGGTGCATGTGGGTGAAGGGAGTGGCCGAAATGGGTATTGCATATGAGTATTTCAAGTGGATATCGCCAATGTGTATTTTAAATGGGTATTGCAATTGAGTGTTGCAAATGGGTAAGTGTAAATTACAGTGTATGGATGGGAAGTGAAATAAGCTACTGTAAGTGGCAAATTAAAATGGGTCGTGAGGATGTTGAAGAGGAGACATGGCTGCCATGACTTGTAATGGGTTTGAAAGACTTTTGGTTGTGGCAATGTGTGTGTATAAAGGTTTTTGTAGGGTAGGGTGGTGAAGGGCTGAATTCAGTCGTGAGGTGTGCTGGTGTGTGTATTGTATGTGTGAAAAATAGGTGTGTGCGTGTGTGGGACTGCCAAGATGGCAGCCTGTTTTGTGTGTGATTTCATGTGAGTGTGTAAGTGAAGATGTGTGGGTAAATGTATGTATAATGATTGGATGAGGGTGTAATGTAAACTGGTGAAGTAGTTTCGGGTAAAGAGACATATGGGTTTGCATGAGGAAGAAGGTACTGTAGCGAGAGAGGGAAAGGTTATGTTTTAAAGTTGGACTCAAGAGTGTCGCTAAAAAGGTTTCTTATTCCAGCAGTTCCTTTTTGAATTTTAAGATATATTTAGGAATTTATTTGGACAAAACTCAAAAGAGTAACTTATATTATTTTTGCAAGATCTACACACAGTAAACATTTCAGATGTTTTGGAGCTCGGGAAGCATGCTAACTAATTTTATTCGTAAAAGAGATTTCGGTGTATTTTAAAATAGTAAATTAAGTTATTAAATTATGATACTTTTATAATAGTCTTATATAGCTATGATAATTTATATTCCATAGTTTCAAAAGTTTTTAAAATTGTTTGCTATGTTAGCACCATTAGCGGCGTAGCGCCCGAGCGGGTATCGCGTAACGCTCCACTTTTACAATAGTTTACGAAATTATTTTAATAACCAAATCTGAGCAAAATTAGAGAAAGTACAAAACAAAAAATTCTCTTATTTCTGTGAAACCTTTGGCGTGGAATTTTCTGGGATTTTTCTGGACATGGGAAATGTGATACCCTGAAAATACTGAAAATTAATCTAACCGTGAGTTTGATTAATTAAGGGGTACTATTTTTATTACGTCGCAATATGTTGATGATGATTAAGTGTTAGGGAGCTAAATGGGAGGTTAGTTTGGCCTTGGGGGTCAAAATGTAATTTTAGAAAGTTAAAGGGGGTAAAAGTGTAATTTTAAAAAATATGATGAACGGGACGCATATTTTTATTAAGTAGCATCATTTTGATGATAATGAGGTGTTAGGAAGTGAAATGAGGGGTTACGGTGATTTGGGGGTCAAATTGTAATTTTGCCAAAGTCGAGGGGTCAAAATACAATTTTAGAAACTTGAGGGGCTATTTCGTAATTTTTGAACTCTTAGCCTTAAGTGTCAATTTTTCAGAAGTTCGGATAATGAAATGCCACCTCTTGCTTGTGTGGATGACTAATCAATGTGTATTGTAAACAATAGAAGGAGGATAAGTCAAAAAAAAAAAAGAAGAAGAAGAAAAACAAAAAGGGAAACCTTTCCCTTTCGGGAAAGAAAAGAAGAACAAGAAGAAGAAAATGAGAACAGAGAAGAGAAGCAGAAAGAAAGGAAGGGAAGCAGAGAAGAAGAACATCAGAACAGAGCACGCAGGGAAGAAAAAAAAACTTGGAGATTCCCTAAAGGTGATCACTTCCTTTAATTTTCAGTCCGTGAAATAGGGTGTGTTCAAAATCTCGGTAGGGTGTGTGCTGTGCGTTTTTAGTGTGTAGGGAAGTGTGGGTTGCTTCCATGGTAGCCGAGATAGACGTATGTGGGGGTATATGTGATTGTGGCAAGTGTATTCATGTGTGTATTTAGGAGGTGTGGCAGGTGGTAGCCGTGAATATAACGGTATAAATCATGAGGTGCGTGTGTGTTTCAGTGTGTGCCGTGGAGGTGCATGAGTGTGTGTTCTTGACAAGGTGGGTAAAATGCTTCGGGTGTGTGAGATAATGGGTATTAGTGGTGTATAAGGTGTTACTGTGTGTGTTCAAATAGGTTTAGGTGATTTAAAGTAGGTTTAATGGGGAATTAGTGGGTGTATGTGTATGGTGTGGATGCCCAGGTGCTGCGGCTGAAGGTGGAAGATTAAGGTGTATGTGTGTTTGGGGTGAAATGGTAGGTGTAAAAATTTGAATAGTGACTGTTTTTGTCACTAAAGGTGCAAATTTCATAACCAGGTTTTAATTCGAATTTTTAAAAATAGTTACGGTAATATTTAGCCAAAGTGCGAAACATAGACCTGAGTTATTTTTACGAGACCAACATTGTGGAAATATTTCAGATTTTTCCGAGATTGGGAAGGGGGTGACGGATGCGGGATGTTTGAAACTTTATGGGGAAATTTAAAATATCAAACGAATGCGGTTTTGTTAGCTATTTTATGAGGACTCTATAATGCTGAGAAGTTCCATTTTCCAAGTTTTCGGGTCATTCCGAAGTTGTTAGCTATTTTTGGCCGAACGGGCTTTTAAGCGCTCGGTCCGGACACCGGTTCGGAATTTTTGGGCAAAAATTTTGTATAATACTTTTTAGCTCAAGAATGAATGCAGGAGGTTTAAAATATCATTTTAAAGTGGTTTTGAGTTTTTTATGGTGCTGGGAACCCTCAGGGGCATTTTGGTAATTTGCCAACCGGAGAGGGGTATTTTGGTAAATTTCTCAGTAAAGTTCTTCAAGGGACTTTTTAGTCCAGAAAGGATTGTGAAACACCTAAAAGGTTATTTTGAAGCTGATTCGGAGCGTTGCGGTGATAGTGAACCCCGTGGGCATTTTGGTAATTTACCGCCAGAGGGGGTATTTTGCTAAAGTTTTTCTATAAAATGCTTCAAAGGACTTGTTAGTCCGGAAAGGGATGTAAGACAGTTGAAAAGTTGTTTTAAAATAGTTTTGAACCGTTTGTTGGGGCGATGGCCGCCAGGGGTGTTTTGGTAATTTTCCCTTTAAAATTTTTTAAGACAGTTGAAAAGTTGTTTTAAAATAGTTTTGAACCGTTTGTTGGGGCGATGGCCGCCAGGGGTGTTTTGGTAATTTTCCCTTTAAAATTTTTTGAGAGAATATTTGGTCTATAAATGATGCAGTACATCTAACAAGTAGTTTTAAAGCGGTTTTGGAGTGTTGGTGGGGGTGTTGGTGATGTAGCGGCCATCAGGGGGTATTTTGGTAATTTGACATGTTGACGCTAAATTTTTTAGGACGTGCATAATTTAGCGTTCGGAGGGGTGGAAAGTAAGGAATAGTGGTAGTATATCTAAAATGAGGGTTGTTATCGATAATAAGTCGATAAGGCTAGATTAAGGATCCAATTATCGGATCTAATTAACTAGCTATCGTAAGATGCTATGAACGGTTAAGTAGGAATGGGTAGAATAAGGAGTGCGTATATGATGAATGATGACTAATGAGCATGATATATGATTTGACTAGGTGATGCAGCTCGTTGCGATCAGAGATTGCGATTTGCTTCGGCTATAAGCCAAGCAGGTAAGGACAATGCGGTTCTATTATGCTAATGCATTGTTTCGATTAGCATACTATGTTGATGACGTTTATGTTCGACTTTTACTGTTATGGGTTGACGCCGGTAGTCATTGTGACCGATATACGTATATTTGAATTGTGCTGTTGATGATGCGGAAAATGGTTCGATGCTACGTGGAGGTGCCACAAAGGATGCGGTCTGAGTCAGCTTCCAGGTAGGCAACGCGGGAGACAGCAAGGACGGCGCAAGGGCCGAGGGCAAGGCTCCCCAGACAGGTCGTGAGGGCTGGCAGTGCTGCGCAGGCAGGGTGACGATGAACAGGACCGACAGTCTACAGTCCGTGACAAGGGTGCAGCGTCAAGGGTCCGTAGACGGGAGTTCAAGTATATTTCTCTCACTAGAATTCCAGAGAGAATGTCTTTTTAGAGAGAGAAAGTGAAAAGTCCAAATGAGAAAAAGATCCTTGAAAAAGCTCCAAAGTCCACTATTTATAGGCAAAAATGTGCATGTGTCATAAGTTGACATGTGTCGCCCCCTGGGAACGACACGTCGCCAGGGGGCCAACGCACTGACCCTTCGTTGGACTGCCGGTTCCTAAGTTCGTGCTGCCCTGCCCTTGCAACATCTCTCTGCCTGTCTGAGGAGACTGATCATGCCGCGGTAGCATGGTCAGAGTAGCCCGTTGCCCCAGCCTCCAGTCCAAGCCCTTACTGAATCCCACAGGCCTGGCAGCGGTGGGGAAGACCCGACGCCCAGCTGCCAGGTGGACTAGGCAAGATGCCCTTCCGAAGACCTGCTCCCGTCTCGGAGTGACCCGGGGGTCATAGTCCTTAGGGGTGCCGACGCGAGCCCCCAGTGCCAGAGCACGTAGGCTAGTCACGCAGGCACCCTGGCGGAGATAGTGTCCTGGAGGAGTAGCCTATCCCGTAAGCATATAACATGATTGCAGCGCATGGGGCGCGGTTGAGTGCGGGCGACGAGGGTCGCAGAGTGATCTCCGAGCGACAAGGGTCGTTGCGTGGATGGCGCGCGACCGTGAGCGACGGTTGTCATGGCGACAGAGCGGCCACAAGTGACAGTCATCGAGACTGCGAGCGACGGTCGAGACTACGAGCGACGGTCATCGCGACGAAGGAGCACGGCCGAGAGCGACGGTCGTCGCGACTATGGCGGAGCGCGGCCGCGAGCGACGGTCGTCGTGACAACGGAGCACGGTCAAAGGTGACGGCGTCGGTATTCAAGGCAGGTGGCCGACCCCTAAGGGGGGCCGACCATTGGGGTGGCCGACCCCCTAGGGTGGCCGACCCAGTGGGGTGGCCGACCCCTAAGGGAGGCCGACCCATTGGGTGGCCGACCCCCAAGTGGCCGACCCCCTTGAGGTGGCCGACCCCCAAGGGTGGAGACCGACCCATTGGAGTGGCCGACCCCCTCGGGGTGGCCGACCCCCAAGGGTGGAGACCGACCCATTGGAGTGGCCGACCCCCAAGGGTGGCCGACCCCCTGGGGTGGCCGACCCCCAAGGGTGGAGACCGACCCATTGGAGTGGCCGACCCCCAAGGGTGGAGACCGACCCATCGGAGTGGCCGACCCCCAAGGGTGGCCGACCCCTTGTGGTGGGCGACCCCCAAGGGTGGAGACCGACCCATCGGAGTGGCCGACCCCCAAGGGTGGAAGGCACGCCGAAGTCGCTTCACGAATGGTTCACGTGACTTGAGCATGCGTTGCTTTGACCGGCCCTCGAGCGTTGAAAAGTTGACCGCTGACTGGGTGATGTGTCGTGCAAAGTGGGTCCCTTAGCGGGTCCCGGGGTGCGACCAGAATAGGGTATGAACATAAGCCCCCTGCGTGCGGCGGGCGCGGAGGGGCAACCCGAGCGGGCGTCGCATGCATAAGCGATGTGGTTACAGCCCCTCTTGCTGCGGGGGCCAGGGTCCCTGGTGATGGAGCCGGCGATGACGCTAAGTCCGTGTAGCAGTTTGATTGAGCCGGCGACGGCATACGGCCCGTCCCGTAGTTTGATTGAGTCGGCGATGGCTTCAAGGTTGTGAGCTCATCCCGTAGTTGATTGTGCCGGCGATGGCTTCAAGGTTGTGAGCCCATCCCGTATTTGATTGTGCCGGCGATGGCTTCAAGGTTGTGAGCCCATCCCGTATTTGATTGTGCCGGCGATGGCTTCAAGGTTGTGAGCCCATCCCGTAGTTGATTGTGCCGGCGATGGCTTCAAGGTTGTGAGCCCATCCCGTATTTGATTGTGCCGGCGATGGCTTCAAGGTTGTGAGCCCATCCCGTAGTTGATTGTGCCGGCGATGGCTTCAAGGTTGTGAGCCCATCCCGTAGTTGATTGTGCCGGCGATGGCTTCAAGGTTGTGAGCCCATCCCGTATTTGATTGTGCCGGCGATGGCTTCAAGGTTGTGAGCCCATCCCGTAGTTGATTGTGCCGGCGATGGCTTCAAGGTTGTGAGCCCATCCCGTATTTGATTGTGCCGGCGATGGCTTCAAGGTTGTGAGCCCATCCCGTATTTGATTGTGCCGGCGATGGCTTCAAGGTTGTGAGCCCATCCCGTAGTTGATTGTGTCGCTAGCCCGTGCTGGCGCTCAGCCCATGCCGCAGGGAGGGGTCCTCTTGCAGGAGCACTACGAGCGGAGCCTCCAGAATGCCGCACACGAGAGTGGGTTGAAGGTCTTCCATGCCCATGGCGGGGGCGCATGGTGTGGTGAATGGGTGTTATGCCCGGAGGCTTGTAACATGGTCGTGGTGCATGGACATGGCGATGATTGTCGCGGGGACAATACTTGGTGCCGGAGCACATGTCATGAAAGTGGTGCGGCGACGAACGTCGCGAAGCAATACTTTGTGCCGGGGCACATGTGATAAGAATGGCGCATGGGTGCGGCGACGAAGGTCGCGGAGCATATACTTGGTGCCGGGGGCACGCATGATGAGAATAGCGCACGGGCGCGGCGACGAACGTCGCGGAGCTATACTTGGTGCCGGGGGCACGTATCATGAAGATGGCGCACGGGCGCGGCGACGAACGTCGCGGAGCTATACTTGGTGCCGGGGGCACGTATCATGAAGATGGCGCACGGGCGCGGCGACGAACGTCGCGGAGCTATACTTGGTGCCGGGGGCACGTATCATGAAGATGGCGCACGGGTGCGGCGACGAACGTCGCGGAGCTATACTTAGTGATGTCGTCATGGCAATGCATCAAGTGACCATTGGCATTGAGCGCGCGTTGTAGAGAGCGCGATGAGTTGGCACAAGCGACGCGGTTCAAGGAGACGGCACGCGGGCGACGGGGCCTGTCGCGGAGCTGTCATGTGAATGCGTGCGACGAAGGTCGTGGAGGTGGCGCGCGGGCGCGCACGGCGGTCATAGTGGCGACGGCGCGTGGTCGACAAACTGTGGCGAGGCGCCGGCGGACGGGAGCGTAAAGTAAAGGAAAAAAAAGAAAGAAAAAGAAAAGAAAGAAAGAAAGAATAGAAAAAGAAAAAGAAAGAAAGAAAGAGAAAACAAAAGGAAAAAGAAAAGAAAATTGCCCACCCCTATATAAGGCGAGGAGGGGGGAGGGGCGGAGGCACCGCCATTTGTGCCCACGTAAGTCAGAGAGAGAGAGAGAGAGAGAGAGAAAGGGATGGTGAGAGAAGAGGTGGAAGGGGGCGAGGGGTCGTCGGGGCCAGGGGGTCGGCCAGTCGGTGGCTCTGCGAGGGGAGGGGGGTCGGCCAGCCACGGGGGGTCGGCCGCACGAGGGGGGTCGGCCACGCGAGGGGGGTCGGCCCAACGAGGGGGATCGGTCGCGCAAGCGGGGTCGGCCCCGCGAGGGGGTTCATCCAGTCATGGGGGGTCGGCCGCACATGGGGGGTCGGCCAGTCATGGGGGGTCGGCCGCACATGGGGGGTCGGCCAGTCAGGGGGGGTCGGCCGCACATGGGGGGTCGGCCAGTCATGGGGGTCGGCCAGCCACGGGGGGTCGGTCACGCAGGGTGTCCGACAGGCCCAAGTCCCACCTCACAGCCCGGAGCGACGCCAGCAGCGAAAAAAGTTCGGCAGAAGATGTGGGCGAAGCCGCGAGGGGCCGCGGCGGGTACATCGCGACCGCCGCGGGGTATGATGACTGTACCTGTGCCGGCGCCGCCAGTCGATGAGGCCATACCGTCAGTGGGTGTCGAGGCGGCAGTGCCATTGACCTTTGATGATGGCGGTAGGAGGTCCTACGATCCGGAGCCAGATAAGACAAACACATTGCTGGGGGTGAGGGGAGTAGTACCGTGTGTACCGGACCGTGAGCTGTGGAGGGAGTTGGCCATTCGTGTGGCAGACGGAGCGTTCATGACACCGTGGGGTGGTCCGTCGATGGGAGAGGAGCCTCGGCTGTCGTCACCCTACCTTCGCGCGCCGAGCCCGGCGGAGGCGCCTGTGATGTCGCCGAGGTATGTACCGGCATTGTTGATTGGGAGAGAGGACATACCTTGGTCGCCGGTGATGTTCAAGGGCCATAGTGCGATGCCGGTAGGGTGGGACTTTTGGTGTGAGCATATGTTGGAGACACCGGTGAGGGCGCAGGTGTTGCAGGCACTGGGGCTGTTACCGGCGATCAATATTACGGCGAGGGGGCTGGAGTTATATAGGGATACGCCAGGGATGACCCGATTGCTGGCAAGATGGAGCACGCAGTCGCATACGTTCGTGACCGAGTTCGGGGAGATCGGGCCGACGTTACTCGATGTGTTGATGCTGACAGGGCTGCCGATACACGGGGAGGTGGATGCACGGGTGACCCGGCTGAGCGGGGAGGAGCGGTTGTTGCAGACGCAGCTACTAGACATTTTGGCGGAGACGAAGAAGCACCGGAAGGGGACGTACGGTGGGTGGCTGCGCCAGTTCTATGGTACGCCGCAGGCGAGGACAGGCCAGAGGTTGGGCAATGCTGCCCAGTTCGTGATGGGTCCGTATCATGGCAGCGATCGGTACGAGTTGGTGGCGTTTTTGGCTATGTTCTTATCGAGGTAAATTTTGTACTGTCATGTGATTATTCGTGAATATATCGTATGTCCTGCTTGCCCTGTAAAACGTCAAACTGACATATGTTGCCGGTCGTTGTTTGCAGGTTTGTGTTTGAGGGGACACCTGAGGATGGCATTTCCCCGAGGGTGTTTCCCTTGGCCATTCGGATGGCGCAGGGAAGGCGGGTCGGCTTGGCTCCGGTGTACTTGGGCACGTTATACTCGCGGCTAGATCAGTTCGTGAATGACGTGAAGCGGTCGTATGGTCGGTATCAGGTGGCGACGTACGTGGACTGGATGTTCTTGCAGAGGTACCTGTACGAGTGCTTTCCAGGGTACCGGCCTGACGGATACCCACTCGCACACCCGTCACCGACGATGGGGACAGTGACCCGTCCAGGCAGGTCGCGGCAGGTGGCGTTGTGGTGTAGCGGGTCTCGGGCTTTTGCTTGGGCAGGCATCAGGAGGCCGGGGTGCCCGTTGGCACAGATTCTAGACAAACGGGGGGAATGCGAGCGACGGCCCTATATGGAGATGCATGCGTCATATGGTACGCCGCCATGGCTGCACGTGCAGGAGGTGACGACAGATCTGAGCAGGAGAGGCGAGTTAGCGCCAGGACAGCTGGCGCTATTGGTCGCGTATTTTCCCGGCTGGCTCCCGGTATTGACAGATGATGGCGGGAAGCCCGCCGAGTGCTGCTATTATGTGGCGAGGTATTGCCCGGACCGTCTGTCGTTGGCATTCGGGTATGACCTAGAGCCCCCATGCGGTTATGACAGCCCTTGGAGTGTGGCGACGGCTTTTGGGTATACACTATATGACAGAGCCCGCGAGTGGCCGGCACCGACGACAGAGTGGAGGCAGCCAGGGACAGAGGTGGCAGGGGCGGTGACCGCGGATTATGCGCATTGGTGGGAGCGGCTGCGAGGGAGCTGGGCCGGATGGCTGGCACAGCCGTCAGGCACACGTCGACAGGTAGATGTGTTCGCATGTGACCGAGCCCTGAGTCTGATATCGGCCACAGTCGCGAGGCAGTGCGGGATGCTGTCACTGGTGACCGGGAGTTCTGTTCCGAGCTCGGAGAGGGAGGCGGAGGAGGATGCCGTAGAGTTGGGGGACGCTCCCGGGGAGGACCGTGGAGAGGAGCCTATTGCCGAGGTGCCGAGGGTGCCGGGGGCCGGCAAGGGGCCTTTGTCGGCATTGCGAGTGGGGATGATGGAGACAGCGCGTCAGGCTAGTGCTGGTACCTCAGCCCCACACATATCAGGGGCGAAGAGGCCGCGCGACGTATTAGAGGAGCTAGACTCTGAGGTTTGCTTCTGTCCTTTCTTTTTGTCGTATAAATATGGTTTGCATATTGCTCATAATCTGTGAACTGACAGCGGTTTTGCCAGGGGGACGAGGAAGAGGCGGTCGCGGGGGGGAGCGAGGCCGAGACTGAGATCGAAGGCGAGGAGGCTATGGCAGCCGAGGCCGGCAGATTAGTTGACAGTGATGAGACTGAGGCCGTTGAGATATTGACGGCCGGTGTGCCGAGGAGGGTGAGCCCATTGCCTGCTACTGAGGAAACGGTGGGGGCACTATACGGCGGAGAGGGGAGCGATACGGTGATGTTTGACATTGACGAGGACTGGTGGACAGGCATGGAGACGCAGGTTGTGGGAGGTGATGGTGGCGATATGGCGGAGCCTGAGTCTGTTGTTGCTGCCTCGATTCGTGAGCGAGAGACACCGGTTCAGGCTGTGGTGGTGCGACGGCACGACACATTGCCGGAGTCCGTGGTTGAGGTCGGAGCTACTCTTCTGGCGATGCACTCAGCCACGATTGGTGCGCAGAGGGCGGGTGGAATGTCGGAGATTTCTGCAGCGGGCGGCAGTGGCGCGACAGTCGGAGAGATGAGTAGAGGATCCTCGAGCGGTCAGGTGGATGTGGCAGCTTGGGGGGGCCTCCAGCTACCAGCGGAGACTGTGCGCCGGTTAGAACTGGTGAAGGCAGCGTTCCCGCAGACATTCGAGAGCGTGGTGGTAGAGAACCCAGTACTACGGATGTGGGTGTCTGCCGGGTTTATGGAGTGGTTGCTGCCGTTCGCCAGTGTGCCGTCGACGGGTTGGACTGCAGAGTTCGTTGCTCGGTCGCTTTCAGAGTTCGCTCCGTTCACATCGCTAGGTATGCAGCTGGACTGGCTAGCAGATTTCTTTAGATCGAGGAGCGTCAGCCACGAGATGGATGAGAGGCGTGCAGTCGTGGTTATGCGGGAGATGTTGCTGGAGCGGCGCCGCACAGGATTAGAGGCAGAGCGGTCAGAGATCACCGCAGAGTTGGCCGGGATTGACATGCAGGTGGCAGAGATAGAGAGACAGCTCGTCGATTTGCAGAGGCAGTTGTCCGATCTACAGAGGCGGCGAGGTGAGGTGGACGGGCGAGAGTCAGAGCGGTTAGGGCGACAGGCCGAGCTTGATGCTGGATGGTCAGAGGTACAAGCAGAGCGGGAGGTACTTCAGGCATTCAGCTCCCACCCAGTTGCATCGCTGTTGTCTAGACTTTCCTAGCTTGTATGTTACTTTGCTGTAGTTGTAGTGCTTAACGACGGCTAGTAAACGTTTGATGTATATGTACATATTTTCGATGGTCTCGGCTTATTGTATGTTATGTTCGGTTGCTCTCTCTTCTTCTCTCTTTTTTTTTTGAATGTCTTGCTTGTTTCGGTTACTTGTGAATGCTCTCCCATTCCCGCTCGTAGAAAGTGACTTAGGAAGCATAGGTTGAGAATGAGTGCCAGCTGGGCAGAAGTTGAGGTAACAGCATGACTTTGTATTGATAGGACGCGGTACAAAACACCATTACATGACTAGTGTAGAACGCTACACAGATCAACAAAAAAATACAAGTCTGTAAGCAATGTCGCATGTACAAAAATGCTACGAGGGCGCGTACTATGACGCGGGCGGATAGGGCTGGGGGAATGTTGTCGCGACTACACATAATACTTCTTCAGGTAGCGGCCGTTGATGGGGGCCGAGACCTGACCGTCGTCGTGGTTGAGCAGGAGGTACGAGCCATTAGTGCGGGCTTCGTGCACCGTGAAAGGGCCCTCCCAGTTTGGCGTGAATTTAGGAGCTGACATGTTGGCCCGCACATGCTTGGCGGCTTGAAGAACAAGGTCACCCTCGATAAATGAACGTGGCTTGACGGTCTTCCCATAAGCTTTCGTGAGCTGCTCATGATACTTCTTCATGCGGCGCAGGGCCGTGGCTCGTCGTTCGTCGAGGCCGTCAAGTGCCGCCAGCCGGGCTGCTTCATCTCCGAGACTGCTGCTTAGGGAAAGTCGAGCCGATGGTTCTGCGATCTCGGCAGGTACCACACACTCGTCCCCGTAGACGAGAGAGAAGGGCGTGGCCTTTGTCGCTGTGTGCAGGGATGTTCTGTAGGCCCAGAGTGCCAGATTCAGTTGTTCGGACCACGACCGGTCGGCGTCATGCACCATTCGCGATAATACTCGTAGCAAAGTCTTGTTGGACGCTTCAGCTTGACCATTACCTTGCGGGTAATAGGGAGTTGATGTGGCATGGCTGATGTTGTACCCTTCCATGAGAGCTCGAACCTCTCGGTTAATGAATGGGGTGCCATTGTCAGATATAATACATCGAGGGATGCCGAAACGACAGATGACGTCGCGTAAGAAGTTGGAAACGGCACCTCCCGTGGCTCTCCGCAGAGGTACGGCTTCAACCCACTTCGTGAAGCGTTCAGTAGCAACCATGATCCATGAATGGCGTCTGGACGGCGGGTGGATGGGGCCGATGAGGTCGAGGGCCCAAGAATGAAATGGCCACGGTGCTGAGATCATGTGCAAGTCGGATGCTGGCGAGTGTATCCTGTCGGCGTGCCGCTGGCAGGGTTGGCAGCGTCGGACATGCGAGATGGAGTCGGATTCCATAGTCGGCCAATAATACCCCAATCTTAGTAATTCTGCATACAGCTTCTGGGAGCCTTGATGTTCACCACAATCACCATTGTGTACTTCGTTAATGACCTTGACCACTTGGGCACCTTGCAAGCATCGCAGGGTGCGTCCCGAAAATCCCTTGCGAAATAACTCGCCTTCCGTCACAAAATACCTGACTGCCTTGCGCTTGATGGATCGTGCTGAGCCGCGGTCAGGTGGTAGAATCCCGTGGGATAGATACTGGATGAAAGGCTGGCGCCAGTCACCCTCGATGTCAATGACAAGAGCTTCGGCACCGTCGGGTGCATACAAGCACTCGGGACAATCCTTTTGTATATCCGAGGCGTCCTTGGCCATGGATGGCCAATATAATCCCATACGCTGGAGGCGACGATACAGAGGGGGACCGTCGAGGCCACAACACTTCTGGTGGCCGAGCTGTAATTTGTGTTTTGCCTCTTCCGGTGCCAAACATCTTGCTAGAGTGCCTCCGGGACACCGCCTGTATAAGACATCTCCCATCATTGAAAAGTCTGTAAGGGTGGAGGCATGAGCAAGAGATGGCGCTTTAAGTTTGTCGATAATAGGTTGCCTCCAATCGTCCGCAGTAACGTCCCTCGGGACTAGGTTCAGTGCTGTGCATGGTTCCATTCTCTTGACGATGGTTAGCATCCGTTGTTCACCATCGACCTCTATCTTTGACGCGATCGTGGCCAAGCAGTCCGCATGTCTGTTGTGGCACCTATTGTGATGTTCATACTGGACATGACCGAGTCTTCCTTCCAAGTGTTGCACCAAGGCACGATAAGGTGCCAAGGCTGGTTCTTTGACCGCGAACTCCCCGTCCGCCTGCTTCATGACCAGATTTGAATCTCCTTTCACACACAGCGCCTTAGCCCCCATACTGACGGCGATCATGAGGCCAATGACAAGTGCCTCGTATTCAGCTTCGTTGTTAGACACCGGGAATGCAAGTTTGAAGGATAATGAAGTGGTAACACCGTCTGGTGCCCGCAAGACTATGCCGGCACCCCCTTGCCGGAGGGGCGTGCCATTGGGACCTTTGCTAGTGGCAGAGCCGTCGAATTCAAGCGTCCACAGTCCATCGATGTCGGTGATCAGGGCTGTCTCCTCCCCAGGCAGTTGATCCGATATCGGTTCACATTGTTGGCGTGGGAAGAAGGCCAGGAGGTCTGCGAGTGCTTGGCTCCGCAGAGCTGTAGGATTCTTGATAGATAAACCGAATTCGGCCAATAGCAGCAACCACCGTGTGAGTCGGCCAGACAGGGCGGGACGCGTAAGCATGTAACGGAGCGGGTCAGCCTTGGTGACGAGTGTGATCTGATGCGCCAGAAAGTAATGTCTGAACTTCTGTGAGGCGTACACCAAGGCTAGACAGTGTTTCTCGAGCTCGGAGTAGTTGGCTTCGGGCCCTCTGATCACTCTACTGAGGTAATAAACAGGACGCTCGACACCTTCGACTTCTTGGGCAAGCAAAGCCCCGATGGATCTGGGTGTGGAAGTCAGGTAGAGTAGGAGTGGGATGCCCCGTTGTGGTACGACCATGGTTTGCGGTGACATGAGGACCGCCTTAATCTGTTCAAATGCTTGCCGTTGGGGCGCGCCCCAATTCCATGGTGCGCTTTTACGCGTCAAGTGTTGAAATGGCGTAATGAGCTCGGCCAGTGCGGGTATGAAGCGTCGGAGGTAAGAGACCTTGCCGAGGAAGCTCTTCAGTTGCTTTGTGTTCTTGGGGGGGGGCATTTCTTGGATGGAGGCTGCTTTCGAGGGGTCAACGTCGATGCCCTGTCGACTGACCAAGAACCCGAGGAACTTGCCGGAGGAGACTCCGAAGGCACATTTCAATGGATTCATCCGCATGTTATACTGGCGGCAACGATCAAAGACCGCTTGAAGGTCGGTGAGGTGATCACTTTCCTTCCTGGATTTGATAATAAGATCGTCGACATAGTCTTCCACAGTACGGTGTATCATGTCATGGAATATTGCTGTCATAGCCCTTTGATACGTAGCACCCGCATTCTTGAGGCCGAAAGGCATAACTTTCCAACAAAAATTACCCATAGGAGTGCGGAAGGCTGTCTTGGCGCTGTCGTCGGGGTTCATGCGAATCTGATTATAACCTGCGAACCCATCCATGAAAGATAAAGTTTCATATCCGGCGGCGGCCTCCGTGAGCATGTCGATATTGGGTAGTGGAAACTCGTCCTTGGGGCACGCCTTATTCAAGTCCCGAAAGTCGATACAGACGCGGACTTGGCCATTCTTCTTTTGTACAGGGACGACATTAGCCAGCCAAATAGGGTGAGTGATAGGTTCGATGAAGCCTGCGTGCAGGAGGCGTTCAATCTCTTGCTTGATTTTCAATTCGAGCTCGGGGCGGAATGTCCGCGGGTGCTGTCGGCTAGGGATGGATCCGGTAGCAATGTTGAGATGGTGTGTGACTAAGGCAGGATCCAGTCCGGGCATCTCATTGTAGCTCCATGCCAAGACATCACGATACTCGTGCAGGAGGGAAACCAATTCCTCTCTTCGGCCGGGGGCGAGTTTTGTGCCAATGTAGGTGTGCCGCGGTTCTTCGCCCGGGTCGGCCAGGTTGATTTCTTCAATATCTTCAGCCTGAGGTCGAGGGCCGTCCTCATAGCAAGGTGGTGCCGCGCCGGGGGTGAGGTCAGGATCTGGCTGGCAATGCTCGGCCGTGCGGCACCATTCAGTCTCTCCAAGGGGGTCGGGGTCGAGGGGGTCTGAGGAGGGACCGCCTGGAGCCCCTGCATACCGTCATAATTGATAGATGATCTTGCCGTCCTTGACGATACGTCGAAAGGCCGGCTCAGCCTTTTGCTTCTTGGACCTGGGGGAAGAAGGGGGGGAATTGGTCGTGGCAGCAGGCGGAAGCGGTGGGGTTGACCCATTATTCTTGTTACTTCTCCCGGTTTTGTCCTTGGGAAGCTTGTCCCCGCACAGCTCATCCCAGGTCGGCAGCCTGGTAGAATGTACATGAGTAGCATTCTCCCCATCCTCGGCGAAATTAGTGAAGAAGGAGGCCTCGGCGAAATAAGACTCGGCGCATTCAAAGGGGGCTTTGGTTGCAGGGATTGTCATTGCTACCTCATGTCCCGTAGAACCGGCTACCAG